>BPLR01004006.1:0-181061 GCA_021605095.1 Caerostris extrusa | reverse complement strand
ATATATATATATATATATATGTAAGTAGTCTCAAACTGTTAATCCATGGCAAAATTCTTCACACAAAATCATTGCTTTAAAATTCGAAAACCCTAGGATTCATCAAAGAAAATAATCGCAGCACTCTCGAAATAAAGCAGATTGCATTGTCTCATCAAAAAAATTTCATAATCTTTCTTCAAGTTCATCGCGGTCGCTGTCAAAAGAACTATAGAACTGGAATACCAAAATATTTTTTGAGACACTAAAATTTGTTATGTCTTTATGTGTTTCCTTGGCTTTTCAAATACTTCTGAACTGCAAAATTTGTGTGCCATAAGTAATAGCCCAGGAAACATTTTCATGAATTCAGATTCGTGGTAGAGATTGCATCCCTCTTATACAAGCAGAGATCAACCTTGAATCAGAAAACCAAACCAACCTTTTGAGATTTCTTAAGAAAGGGTCTCTTTATCTTGAAAATCAAGATGCAATATACCAAAGACACCTGGAAAAAGGACTCTAGGGTTACTAATAACATCAAGAGGCTAATGGACTGAATATATGTGAATATAAATTTCTTAAACATATATGTAAAAACAACCTGTATGTATATATGTGCGTTGGGAGAGGGGTCCCAACAGAGCTGCATAGAGTATAAGTGCAATCAGCATGCTCTGTAATTTTTGTTATAGTAGCATTTTAGCTTCTGATGCATTTTCTCCTAAATGATTTCATTAATATGTAGAATAACCATGCACATATCCTCGATTTGTTGTAATTCTAATTTATATATATAAGCTATAATTTTTGGGATCATTTTATAAGATAGAGTCTTCTCGATCTCACAGAATAATATCAATATGTTCTCTTTTATTATGAAACACTTTATTATTTAGTTTTAATTATCTCCGAAATTTTATTGGCGCTATTAGGTTATTTGAAAACATATTTGGAAATCAGTTAACCTATGCTTCCCATTTACTTTATTTTACCAAAATTAATTAGATATTACAGAAGATTCAGAAAATAAATTGATCTTAATACTAAAAACATGTTCTGAACCCTTTGGATTTGTCGCAATAATAAAAATGAAACAGATTTGCATTTAATACGATCTGCGATATCTTTAATCAATAATGTCGTTGAATTAAAGATATCGCAGATCTTATTAATGCAAATCTGTTTTGTGTACATTCAAAGGTTCGGAGAATTATTTAAGTATATTAAGATCATTATTTTCTAGATCTTCTATATGGTAATTTTGTAAAAGCTAAATAAATGAGATGATTTCAAATATTTTAAATAACCCAATAATAAGAGGCCTCGGAACTAGTAAACAAATAATAAGGGTGTTTCATGGCAAACATATTCGTATTGTGGTGAAGACACTATCTTATAAGGAAATATCCAAAAAATCACAAATACTATAGAGTAAATTTTCAGCAAATCGAGATAGCCTGTCACATGGTTATTCATATTAATGAAAATCATTTAGAAATGTCAGCTAAGCACACTATAACCTCAGAAAATTACAGGGCATGTTGTTCTCTTATCTTTGTATGTGTTCCCTCTCCCAACATCCAGCACGGAATTGTTTCCCTTGCTATATTTAGAGGCCCCCATATTCTCTGTTATTATCCCCCAGGTCCTTTTCCGGTGTGTTATGACATCTTGATTTCAGATAGACCTTTCTTGGGGCTGGGTTGACTGATTTCTGATTCAGGTTGATCTGACCCTTAGAGGAGCTGTCTAATTCATGAAATGAGCTACACACAAATTTGCAGTTCAATGAAAAGAAGCCAAGCACAGATAAAAAAATAACAAATTTAGTGTCTCCCCAATATTTTTATTATTCATGGACCTTTTGACAGCGACTCGATGACGTTGACTGTTCAAATACGCGTCTGCTCAGTGCTGCAACAGGTTTTCGGAGGCACAAAGCAGTGATGTTTGAACTCCATATATATATATATATATATATATATATATATATATATATATATATATATATATATATATATATATATATATATATATATATATATATATATATATATACTACTCTGCTATATATATATATATTAAAATATAAGAGTATTAACTCTATTTAAGATTCAGCAAAATGTATACTATAAATGCATATTTCTTCTTCATTGGCGTAACAGACCCATAGTGGGCCAAGGCAATCTGTCTACTGGCAGATTTCGAGACAGAGGCATATGTATATGAAAAGTATACTACAACTGCAATATACTATATAGTACAAACATATACAAAAATATACTAACAAATTATAGAATAAACATAAATTGTTAACAGTTAATTATTTTTGGAATTAGTAGGACATACGTACTAGCATAAATGATCTACTAATCCTAAACTAATTCCCTATAAAAACCAATGGTTTAAAAATCATAAAAATAATATTGATAACTTTTATAAATTAGGCAAATCATTAAATTTTCTTTACAAGTGAATTGTCTATAAAATTTTCAATTTAGGTTGCTTAATAATTGAAGAATGTCAACAGAAAGAAATAGTTCATGAAATTATCGTATCGATTAAAGGAACATAATCAGGTCCTTTCCCCAAAATTCCTTTCCAGTTACGAGAGTTGAACCGACTATGAGGATAAGAAAAGAAATGGTTGTGATTATCTGGAAAGGATAACATCATCTGTTTCCTTTCGTGTCCTCTGACTGTCTCGATAAGGAAAAGCCTTCTCTGATCTTGTCTTCCTTCTGTGCTGGATGTCCTGGTACATGAAGACAGTGCCCTGTCGGAGTCATTTAAAAACTGGACACATTCAAGAGGAGGTATGTGAAGGGGCTTCAACAAAAGAAGACGAACTATTCGATAAACTATCTTTCCTTCTCTTCGAAAAGTTTTACATTGATAAATGAGCCGCCATCACAGAACAGAACAGAAGCAATTGAAAGAGGCATTCAATGGACGAAGAGGGACCAAATAAAAAAAGAAAATCCACCTCCACCCACGTCTTGCTGGAAGAAGGCCAAAGAAGTTTCTTCTCTGCTTAGAACTTTTATTTTATTTTTTTAAAAAAAAAAAATACATGTGAAAGATAAATTTCTTTTTTTTTCTTCTTCTCTTCCCAGCAAAAATAAAGAACGATGAGAATTCTTTGCAGTTAATCTGAAAGAACCACTCTGTCATAGGTTGTGCTATCAAAAAATGGGAAGAAGTTGGCGATTAAAAGTACGAGTGCCGATCGAAATGGGAATAATGGTTTGGCGCAAGAAGTGTGAGAATGCTTTTAGGTGGTGTCCACTTTGCTTCGATGATTTATTTCTTTTAGGGATTTTGGAAGAAGTTGGAGAGTTCTATTCATCGATCGTGGGAAGGACATTTACAGAACGCGATTATGGATCATCAATTCAAAAAGGGTTTAAAAGATATATACAAGAATTATTGAGGATAGATGCTTGAGTCAATATATATATAAACATTGCTCTTGTTCGTTATAAAAATTTTCATATTAAAAATAAAATAATAAATAGAATTCCTCTAAATAACTTTTTCATGTTGTAGATAATATTAATATTTCTATTCTGAATGGTCTCTTGAGGAACGATGCGAATTGGAATTTAATGGAATTATTGAGGAATGATGCTTGAGGCCAATACTAGTAATCATTTCGAGGAATTCTACTGATTATTTTGTTTTTAACATTAAAAATTTTTGACGAGTAATAGTTTTCTCCTTCTGTTGATAAAGGATGAATTTATTAATAACACTGCAGTGTCAATGAAACATTTGCTAATTAATGTGTTGTTTGTAAAAGGAATATTCTTTTTTAAAATAGTTATGGATTTACAAGTCTGATTTAATATCCACCATTTTTCAACATATTGATATTTATATTTGTATTATTGCATCTAAAATATATTTTGATAAATTTCAATAGATTTAAGGGTTTTTTTTGTATTTATGAAAATTTGTTTAATTTTTCATTTTTTTATTAGTTTAAGAGGTTATAAAAGGACATTTTTTCAATTTTTTGTAATATCTCACTGAAAATTCTAACAATAACTAGAAGAAATACTCACTAAGAAATATAAACAATAACTAAAAACTCATTAAAAATACTACTCATTTAGAAATGCTATCGTTTCATTTTAAAAAATGACAGAAGATATATGAGTAATTTTTTAATCTGTTCAAGTACTGCTATAAATAAGTTTTGTAAATTTAAAAAAAAATGTATTTGTTAATTAAATATTATATTACATTAGAATGAATAAAATATACGTTCTAAATAGAGTAAGAATAATCAGAGTGTGGTTTTAAACTATTAAAATGACTATTTATAATTAAAAAAAAAAAAATGAGGAAAACTATAAGACATTAAACATAGAAACTATTAGAAGCACTATTAGATAACTATTAGAATAAATTATTTACTTTTATTTGGTTTGAGAGATGCTCCTTTTATAATATATTATATTACAATTCTCTATAGGACGATGTAGCAAACAGAATTTATCATCATAACTGTTGATATTATGAAGAGATTTATGGAACATTTTAGATTGTTTATTGTAAAGCAGATTAACTTCCAAAGAAAAATCATCCCTTATACACTATCTGGAAGAAAGTGATGGGACACCCCTCGAAAAGTAGAACAGTCGACAATACAGCTGACACATGCGCAATAATAGGTATCACCGTGTCAGCCACTTATAAATACTCTGTGGAGGGGGACTAGAGTTGTTTTTTGTCAAGAAGTCGCCACGGGAAGAGCTGTCTGAGTTCGAGAAAGGTGTGTTGGTTGGATTGCATCTTGCCAAGATGTCAATTAGGAGATATCTCGCCTCCGTAACTGCTCAAAATCAACTGTAGCACGTGTTGTGTGTCGCTACAAGACTGAGGGACACTGTCAGAACAAACCCCGAAGTGGACGACCTACAATTCTCACCAGCAGGGACCGGCGGGTGCTCGGCAGGGAGATTCGAAGTAACCGTCAAACATCCATGGATAACATCGCTAATGAGTTTAGACAAGCCACAGGTGTGGCCGTTTCGACCAAGGCTCTTCGTATCAATGCCCATAAGTTAGGTTACACTGGACGTTCGGAGGCCCATAAGCCTTTGATTACGAAAACCAACAAGAAAGCGCGCCTTCGATGGGCCAAAGACCATCGTATTTGGACTCTGGATGACTGGAAACGCGTCCTTTGGAGTGACGAGTCACGATTTACCCTTTTCCGTTCCAATGGACGTGTTTGGGTGTGGCGTTTCCCAGGAGAACGCCTTTTGCCCGAGTGTGTCGTCCCAACTGTAAAGCTTGGTGGAGGAGGATTGATGGTATGGGCCTGTTTCTCCTGGTATGGGGCTGGCCCACTGGTGAAGGTTGATGGTGCAATGAATGCCGATAGGTACTGTGATATTCTCGACAATCATGTCCTTCCTACCTTGTGGGCAACGTACGGTATGGATGATTGCTGGTATCAAGACGACAACGCAACATGCCATGTTGCAAGGAGGACTCTTGATTGGTATGTGAACAACAACGTTAAACGCATGGAGTGGCCGGCGCAGAGCCCTGAACATCTCTGGGACGAATTCAATTGAACATCTGGGACGAATGGACCGTCGGTTGAGGGCCTGCACCCCACCCCCAAAGCAAGCCTGAACTATGGAACTTCCTGTTAAACATTTGGAAGGAAATTCCTCTTGCCACTATGGCTAATTTAGTGGAAAGCATGCCCAGAAGGGTTGCAGCTGTGATCGCAGCCAAAGGAGGCCCTACCTCCTATTAATTTTAATAAATATGGGTTTATGTCGTTATAGTGTCGTGTCCGTCACTTTCTTCCACATAGTGTATTATGAATAGAAAATGTTTTTAAATATTTATTATTACTGTCAAAAACAGTAGAATATCTTGATAACTGATTTTCGTGGCAATTTCATACGTGATTGATTATTTCTGATGAATCAACCATGCTTTGTTTTACAATTATTTTTATTTAATGGTGGTTATAGTTTGAAATAACTTAATTTTTTTAGGATGATTTTTTTAATGAAAAATGCTTTTAATTCCTGATATTCAATTTTTTACTATTTGAAAGACTATCAAATAACGTAAGGTGAAATTAATAGATAATATGAATATTTTTTTTCTCACAATTTTTTTAATTTTATCAGATATTCATTCCAATTTTTTCATACACCATTTAATGCGAAATTCTTTAATACACACACAAAAAAAAAAACACTAATTAGCAAATTGATGGAATATATAATAATAATAAGTCATGTGAATTTTTCAATATCCTATGTGAGAGATAGGTATCAAATATTAACTAAAAAAAGATGGATTTTTTTCTGTTTTAGAGTTGCAGTATGAAAAAAAGACATAGCTTTCCCAGTTTTATATCTTCGACAGAAAGAAAAGCAGAATCGCGTTCATGATTACATCCAGTCGCTGGTGTTTGCAGCTACTTTGACCTTTTAAATCAAAATGTATTGGAAAACGATTAATGTTTTTGAAAGATTGCCATTCAGAAGCGTATTATCGAAAAGTAAATGATTTATTTATTTATTTATTCTTTTTTGTTCACATCGCAAAAATCTTGCTCACAATTTTTCGTTTGATGTCGCGTGCTTCTTGGCACTGTAAAGTATTTTTAAAAATAATTTAATTAGCTAATTAACTTTTTACCTTTTGTTTCATTTATAAATCACATAAAGCATAAAGTGTTTTAATAAATTTTAATATCCTGCCGTGCCACTACACTCTTTTTCAAGTAGTCAATCTAATATTATTTGAAATATAAATTAATCTTATTTCATTAAATGGTAAAAATTAAACCGTCATAATTAATTTGGTTGAAGGAGAATTTTCTATGATTTTAACTGAGCATTTTATGAATTAACATTTTATCTGTGGTCTTTATAAGGAATGATCTAAAATTAACGATTTTTCCTTAATGTCTATATTTATTTAATTTAATCGCTTAAAAATTCAAGGATATAAATGTTTTTATATTGAGAGTCGGTAAACATAATAGTAATAATAATGTGTTGCAATTGATGGAAACGAAAAGGCAGATCTTCTTGCAAGAAAAAAAGGAGCAGAAGTTCTGGACAGTGTTCTATCCTCTTGACTCTTTTAGAGAACTATACAGGATAAAATTAAGTCATCGTATGCTAGTGAATTTTTATCTAACACTAAATGTAAAGTTTGTGATGACTGAAAACAATGTAGTGGAAAAATTTGCAAAGTGGATGTTGCCAATTTTAGATTAAAAACTGGACACGATTGACTGGGCGAATATCAGACCAAAATAGGGTCAAAAATGTAAAATGTATTATTGAAAATAAAAATGTGTTTTATGTATGTGAGTAATAAATACTTGTTATGTAAGTATGCAAGTATGAATTATGTAATTATGTAAGTATGAATTATGTAAGCATGAATAAAGCCCATATACTTGCTTGCTCGAGACAGGACTAACTTACAACAGAATGGTGATTTGTGTACTCTGTACTGGACGGTCAGAGAAAATATGTCCTGATCACACAGACTTTTATGGTGATTCTATCTTATTAAATTTTTATCCTTAGAACGTTTAATTAGTTTTTAAGGCCTTTTGGACGTTTCTGTTAACAATGTCTGGTCTTATTCTTTTGTAATTTTGATTCTACAGCTACATTTTGCGTGGCAAAATTTGCATATATTCGTTACAATACATACGTTAACAACAACAGCATAATAATAATAATAATAATAAGTGCTGTATAACGGTAAGCTTTATAATATCAACTGGCATTTTTTTCGAAAAAGTATCTGATAGTACAGCCAAATACTATAAAAAGGGGCAATATATCAATGGACTATTATATTAATTTTTTGCTCTAATTCATCCTTTTTTTCGATGAAGCATCCCTTCCCCCTACCTCTTTTAAAAATATTTTGGTATACAGCAATTTCTAACTTTTCTCAAGCGTAAACAAATCCTCACAGTTATTTTTCTTCAAGGAAATCAAACGCGAAAGCTGAATGATCGAGAACAGAGCAACCTCAACCCCACGCCCTACTTTGACGCATAAGCAACGAGATCACATTTATTTAAATGCCCCTACCAAAATAAACAATACACCCCATCCCCCTCTTCTGGCACCTACTTGGAAGAAGAACCGAACCGAAAACCCTCATAAATCTCCGCACCCGCGCCTAGAGTTCCTTTCATTAGACAAGCACAATTTATGGGAAGGGGATCTGTGTGCTTAAAGCGCGCCAAACTGCGTTCCAATTTGCTTATGCTAATTCGACTTTTAAGATGCCAACGCGCCAGATCCGTGACAAAGGGCGATCATTCCAGAACTGTGATGATCATGAGACTGATGATGGGGCAAAGGAAATGATGATTGGAGTTCAATTTCGTGTAAAAGAGGTCAATTAAGTCGTTCTTCGTCATCAGTAAGCGAAACGAGTCCAATTGCAGCTTCTGGAATGGATATCCTCTCGCGTTTGGAGCCATTTTCCATTTTCTGGAATGATTGATGGATTCGCTCTGCGATTCCATTTAGCGATTCGTTGAACTGGTCATTGATGTGGAGTCCTAATTTTAATTGAGTGGTGGATCAGTATATAGGGAGATGATGAAAAGGAATGATGATTTGGGTGTGAATGGAATGGGTCTTGCTTTAGAATGGGTATATAGTAGGTGGATAATGGTGTGAAATGATAATGTATATTTTTTTGTCATCAAATGAGAGAATTGGAACTGTCTTTATCAAAATGATGGTCCTTTTTAAATTTGAGTTATTTAAATAATATTCTTCCAGACACTAATTGGCGATAGGTTCTCCCAAGGTGCTAATTTAGTTTCAAAATACTAACTACTTCGCTAACATATTTAAATTTTCTTATTAGCTTCTATAACTGAACTAAGCGGAAGACTTTAATAATTCTTGTTAAGTTTTAAAAAATAAGACTCGAGCAGTTTTAAAAATAATCATTGTGAACATTGCTCACTATAACAAACTATAATTTTACAGTTAGAAACAAAATACAAATTTTTTACATGCTTAAGTAAAAATCTTAATATTTACAAAAAAAAAATATGATCCCTGAAATTTCTACGATATGTGTCTGCAAGAAACACATATTATATGGTTAAAAACGGATCATTTACAACATTCTTGAGCCTAAATGGTCGAATGATTAAAGCTCTGGCTCTCGGTGCCTCAGGTTTTGATTTCGAGTGCCGGCGGTACCATGAATGTTTGTAGGGATTCTGAATCAAATTTATGTTGTAGGTCCCTGAATATTGTGACTGTAGAGGGTTGTACTTAGGTCAGACAAACCTAGCCTGTAAAAAGCCAGTGACTCTGAGCCAAATTAGACATCTACCTACTGGTGCTCCATCACAGCAGAAGCCGCCCTCATTCCATGGTACCACAGGGGTTCTTGGACTTGGTCTAGATGTTGCTGTCTACCAAATGGGATAAGAAACAACTATAACATAACCAACATAACACAATATACACAATATGTGCACCATTTGTCTACAAAACAACAAAAAATGTTAAAATAAAAATATTTTATGAAAAATTAATATAAATATATTAATATATATTTAATGATCAAAAGGACATCTAAAGTTCAGTTTTTATCCATAGTTATTGATTATTAGCCTGATTAATTATCATTAATGCATTTTTTCTTGTTAACGTTACATCGATTCAGAACTATGCTCCAATGACAAAATATCGAATTTTGACAAAGTCATAAATTTCGGTGAAATTAATTTTGCTTTATCAATATATTTATGATCAATTGCATTCAATTAATTTGTTAAAAGACCCTGACAAAATATTTAATTATAGTTACAACCCATAGAATCCAATTGCTGAAATATCGACATGATTTTCAATACTGTCTAATATCAGTGAATTTTATACGCTTACAACTTTTTTTACAAGCGTTATCATCGCAACTTTACTACATATATCTTTATTTGATTAATTGACACCCATTAATTTTATTTTCAGCGAAGGAAAAAAAAACGAAAGAAGACGACACAACAAAGAGAGAGATGAACCCAACTGCCCACTATTAATATCTCCTCATGAATTACTCCCAACGTGTCTAATCCAGAACAATGAATTGATGGATGGATCCTTCTTAAAATTAATACTGCAGTACAAGCATTGATAAAGGCGAAGTATTCCAGTGATGAAAGAGATGAATCACCTTCATTTATAGCAAAACCGATAGACACTTCTCAGAGACGACCACTCTCAAAAACAACTTCTGGAGTCTTATTGAAACTTGAGTTAGATGATAATTTTGATGCTGAGCTCCTTGTTTTAGCAGTTTGATAAAAAGAAAACATTTTTCTACAAGTGATAATAACTGTAGAAAAGGGCTAATATTCAAAATACCTTTTTTTTTCGTGAAAAATAAATTGTGGTCTATTTGTCAGATTTATAATTTTTTTTTTTTTGAATTAAGACAGTTATTCCGTATTTCCATTTTTCTCTCGTATCTCATTTTATCCCTTGCATCTCATTTTATCATTTGAAATCGTTTGTAAATTCAATACAAAATAAAAAGATCTAGTTCCTTAACTTTTCGAGACCATCGTATCGATTATATTCTACCAAATTCTTTTCACAACAACAAAAAAAAATAAATAAACAGCATAAAGCCCTAGTGATTCTATTCAGTTGATATGAGTAATTCAATTCAGTTCATTATTTATGAACATATTTATAAAAATTCATTTGTCAAAAAAATGACTTAGCGAATTTTCTGGTAAAAATGCCTTAAAAATTCAGCTCTAAAACGAATTTCCTATCAATGAAGAACAATAAAAAGCCATTCAAAATTCCATTTTTATAACAATATTAAAAACTCCTCTTTGAAAAATGCATAATCATCATAAATATTTTTAAGGGAATATCCATTGGAATGATAAATTAAAAAAAATTATTTTTAAATATATAGATACAGCTAATAAAAATAAACATGCTCCACTATTGAAAAATGCGAATATTTGATTAGTCCATTATGCAAAAAGGGGAAAAAAATAATAATTCAATATCTTTCCGCACGATTTAGATTTGAAAGAGTTTTTAGAATGTATTCTTCCGGGCGAAAAATTGTTCTTTCTAAAAGAACCTTCCGAGTAATCCTTATTCTTAAAAAATAGAAAAGGTGATTAACAACATGTCTTCTCTCCGTGCAAGAAGAAAAGAGATGTTTTAATCCAGAATTCAGTTCTCCTAAATTTGAGCTTTGATATTTAATTTAACTAGGAAATCTGGGAACAAGACGTATTAAATAGAACGCATTTATTCTAATTTTTTTTTTTTTTTTTTTTGAATTTCTTTTTCTCGTTCTGGAAATGCAACATTTTGCTGCGAGGCGAGTTTAGTTGTCCTCCTCTGGAAGTTGACAGCTCTTGAAGGTGTAAGAATATAAGTGGATTTAGTTTTCAAGCCTCTTTGTTAAGAACAAAGTTTTAAGAAGAAGGAAGACTTCATTCGGCTTTTAATTTCTGAAAACTTTTGTAATTTTTATTGGTTAGAAATTTTTTTTCATTTAATTCCCGGAAAACTTCAAGGAAGACTCTCCTTATCCTTCTTAATCCAATTAGAGAACGGTTGTGTCTCTGAGATAGTTTATTTTCCTCCCCGAGGTATTTCTGCGCTTTGACAAGTGAAAAGTTATCTACTTAAATGTTTTAAAATGTCACAGAGAGCTTCTTTCTATTGCTCGTTGTTTACGAAAAGAAAGAATTAAATCTTGTTATGATTTGTGTTATTATGAATTTGTATTATTATTATTATTAATTTATAATTGTGTTGTTGTCGTATCACTCATGGAAAGAAGGAAGAGAGGTGCAGAATACATTTGTTGAATGATGGCTATCGTAGATCATATTATATGCAAATCTGTTTAATTTTTATGCAATCATTCCAAAATTCAAGAACATATTTAAATGTTGTTTATTATTTTCTTAATCTTCTGAAATATCTAATTAGTTATGGTAAATTATTCATCTCCTTGACTTTTACAGACCAGTTATAATCTATCAAATTCTTTTCACAACAAAACAAAAATTAGCAAGCAGTAAAAGCTAGACTTCCATTCAGTTGATGTGACTAATTCTATTGAGTTCATTATTTATGAACTTATTTATAAAATTAATTAATAAAAAAAATGACAAATTCTCTAGTAAAGTGCCTTAAAAGATCCGCTTTAACAACAAATCTCCTATCAATAAAGAACAATAAAAAAAGTGTTCAAAATCCAATTTTTACAACAATGTTAAGAAACTAATCTTTGAAAAATGCATAAACATCATAAATAATTTTTTAAAGGGAATATTCTTTGGAATGATAAATTAAAAAAAAATTATTTTTAAATATATAGATGTAGCTAATAAAAATAAACATGCTTCCACTGCGGAAAAATGCGAATATTTGATTAGTCCATTATGCAAGAAGGGGAAAAAAATAATAATTCAATATCTTTCCCTCGATTTAGTAAATTTGAAAGAATTTTTAGAATGTATTCTTTCGGCGAAAAATTGTTCTTTTTCAAAATGAACGTTTCGAGTAATCCTGCTTAAAAAATAAAAAGGGTGATTAACACCATGTCTTCTCTTCGTGCAAGTAGAAAAGAGATGTTTTAATCCAGAATTCAGTTCTCCTAAATTTCAGCTTTTGATATTTAATTTAACTAGGAAAACTGGGAACAAGACGTATTAATTAGAAGGCATTTATTCTAATTTTTTTTTCGAATTTCTTTTTATTGTTCTGTTCTGGAGCTGCAACATTTTGCTGCGAGGCTAGTTTAGTTGTCCTCCTCTGCAAGTTGACAGTTCTTGAAGGTGTAAGAATATAAGTGGATTTAGTTTTTCAAGCCTCTTTGTTAAGAACAAAGTTTTAAGAAGAAGAAGAAGGAAGACTTCGTTCGGCTTTTAATTTCTGAAAGCTTTTGTAATTTTTATTGGTTAGAAATTTCTTTTCTTTTTTAATTCCGGGAAAACTTCAAGGAAGACTTCCCTTAACCTTCTTAATCCAATTAGAGCACGGTTGTGTTTCTGAGATGGTTTATTTTCCTCCCGGAGGTATTTCTGTGCTTTGACAAATGAAAAGTTATCTACTTAAATGCTTTAAAATGTCACAGAGAGCTTCTTTTCTTTTGCTCGTCGTTTACGAAAAGAAAGAATTATTAAATCTTGTTATGATTTGTATTATTATACTTAATAATGCTGTTGAATGAAGGATATCGCAGATCATATTAGATGCAAATCTGTTTCATTTTTATGAAACAAATCTGAAGTTTCGAGAACATATTTAAATATTAAGACATTATTTTCTTGATCTCCTTTGATATCTAATTAATTTTGGTAAAATATTCATGTCTGATGTTTTATTTGTATGCTCTTAAATATGGGCATCAAAATTAAATTTCGTTCAAATAAATGTGAAATAATAGGATATCAGATTTTAAAATAACTTACTAATAATAAAAATTTCAGATAATTAAAAAATAAATTTAATTGCCGCGTTTGTAATTGCAGTGTTTGTATTATGTTGTAGGGAAACATATTGCTATTATTGTAAATCAAAAATACTTATCTTATTAAATAGCCCAAATTACAACTTATATAAATAATTAAATTAAAATAAATTGTTATATGTGCATGGTTATTCATAATAATGACATTATTTAAAATGTCAACTTCAATCCATTGTAACATAATGCAGAGGGTGTTGTTTACATACTTTTGTAACAGTTATTGTATTTAAACCATCCCCCCCACACTATATATATATATATATATATATGTGCTTTCTATACATACATACATACATGCATATATATATATAGTTAAAAACTTTAGTCTCAGAAACGTTCAGTCTATTAGTCCCTTGAATAAACTGCTATATACATCTTGATTTGCAAGATAAAAGATCCTTTCTTAAAATTTGAAGGTTGTTTTTGTCTCACTCCTTCTCCACAGTCTTCTAGAGTTTATCCAATGTTTTGGGATGTTGCCAACACCAGCAATACAGCAAATTTGGAATTCGGATTATTTGAAAAACCAGACACTTAAGTGTTATGAAAAGTCTTGGATTTAAAAAAAAAAAAAAATTCAATTGTTTCCCGAAAAATTAATTTGGTGTTCTTTGTTCATAGTTCTTTTACAGTGACGCGATGAACTTGAAGAAAGAATGTAAAATTTTTCGATAGTCAACACAATCTGCTTTATTTCTTGTCTCCCGATTATTTTCTTTAATGAACCTCTTGGTCTTACAAATTTGAAGCAATAATTTTAGAAGAATTTTTAAAGATTAATAGTTTGAAACACTCCTATATTTCTTTTCAAAAATTGTGGTAGTAATAGCTTTATTTAAGATATAATGTATTAATAAGTGTTACAATTGTGCAATGTATAAGATACAATGTACAAGTTATTACATCGTTGCAATGTATAAGATACAATGTGCAAGTTATTACAAGTGTTGCAGTGCATAAGATACAATTAAAATGTATACTATACTATTAAGGCATACTTTTTTCTTCTTCTTCATTGGACCTACAATCTCTTTGTGGTCCAAAGCCGTCTGTCGAGAGGCAGATTTTGAGACAGGAGATGTATAAATGTATACTAGAAATGTAATATACCATATAGTATAAGCATATACAAAGAAATATTTTAACAAATTAGAGATTAAACATACATACTAGCATAAATGATCTATTAATCCTAAAATAGTATCCTATAAAAACCAATGATTTATTTAAAATTATGAAAATAATATTGTTAACTTTTATAAATTGGACAAACCAATGAATTTTCTCTATTTTTTTAAAGAACTGTCAATAAAATTTTTCAATTAGTTACTTAATTAAAGAAGGACGTTCATTAATTCAAAAGAAAGAATAAGTTCATGAAATTATCCTTTTAAAGAACATAACTATGCCCTTTTGCCAAAATTCCTTTCCGGTTACATGTTGAACTGACTATGTGGATAAGAAAAGAAATGGCTGTGATTATCCGGAAAGGATAACATCATCTGCTTTCATTTCGTGTCATCTGACTGTCTCGATAAGGAACAGCCTTCTCTGATCTTGTCTCTCTTCTGCACTGGATGTCTTGGTACATGAAGACAGTGTCCTGTTGGAGTCATTTAAAAACTCGACACATTCAAGGGGAGGTATGTGAGGGGGCTTCAACAAAAGAAGACGAACTATTCGATAAACTATTCTTTCTTCGAAAAGTTTTACATTGATAAATGAGCCGCCATCAGTGAACAGAACAGAAGCAATTGAACGAGGCATTCAATGGACGAAAAGGACCAAATAGAAAGAAAGAAAATCCTGGAAGAAGGCCAAAGAAGTTTCTTCTCTGCGTAGAACTTTTATTTTATTTTTGAAAAAAAAGTATATGCGAAGGATAAATTTCTTTTTTTTTTCTTTTCTTCGTAGCAAAAATAAAGAACAAGGGGGAGAATTCTTTGCAGTTAATCTGAAAGAACCACTCTGTCATAGGTTGTGCTATCAAAAAATGGGAAGGAGTTGGTGATTAAAAGTACGAGTGCCGATCGAATGGGAATAATCGTTTGGTACAAGAAGTGTGAGAATGTTTTAGGTGGTGTCCACTTTGCTTCGATGATTTATTTCTTTTTAGGGATTTTTTGAAGAAGTTGGAGAATCATCGATCGGGGGAGGATATTTATAAAACGCGTTTATGGATCATCAATTCGAGAAGAGTTTAATATATATATAATAAGTATAACTTTTGCATGTTGTAAATAATAGTAATATTTTGATTCTGAATGATCACTTGCGGAACGATGCGAGCAGGAATTTAATGGAAGAATGATGAGTAATGAGGATTTGAGGAATGATGCTTCAGGTCAACACTAAGTGTTATTTCGAGGAATTCAGTTTATTATTATTTTTTGTTCTAATACAGCTGGCAAACACTTAGGCAATTGTCTTCGATGTCTTAAGGTAAGCGCTGCACCAACGTTACTCCCTTAGCACTACCCAGGAGGTGCGTGTAGCTTGACGTTAAACTACGAACGCGGAGTAGCAATACTTCACAACGCTCTACGATCATGTTAGACCGGGACCTACGGTTTAAAGTGGATTCTGAACCACTACAAACATCCATGGCACCGCCGGGATCGAACCCGAACCCTTGATACGGAGTGCTAGCCACTCGGCCATTCAGGCCCCATTCAGTTTATTATTTTATTTTTAATATTAATTCATTATTACGAATAATGTTTTCTTCTTTTGTTGATATAGCGGCCTGGTGGGCAAGTGGCTAGCTCTGGTATCCCCGGCTTCAAGTTCGATTCCAGGCATGGATGTTTGTTAGATGTTCGGAATCCACTTTAAATTGTAGGTCCGGGTTTGTTTAGACTTCGTGTGCACATGACCGTAGAGCGACAAACCAAACCTAGTGATGATAAAAGTTGAACTTATTAATGACACTATGATGTGTAAATGAAACATATTAATTAATATAATCAATCATTAATTAGTTAATTAATGATTAATATATTAATAGCATATGAATGGTTAATTAATATCCTGTTTTTAAAAGAAACACTCTTTTTAAAAACGTTATAGATTTACAACTTTGATTTAATATTCACAGTTTTGCAAAATATTGCATTTAAAATATGTTTGATAAGTTGCAATAGATTGAGGTTATTTTTCGTATTTATGAAAATCTATTTGTTAATTTCCAGTTTTTTACTAGTTTTAAAACATTATAAAGGAAGATTCTTTTAATTTTTTTTTTTTTTGTAATATCTCACTAAGAAATACTAATACGAGTAATTATTAAAAGAAATACTCAGAAACTAACACCCTCGGGTATTTACTAAGAAATACTACTCATTTAAGAAACATTATAGTCTCATTTTAAAAACAACAAAAAACATCGAGTTTAATTTTATAATCTGTCCACGAATTACTACAAATTTATAAATATATGAATAATTTTATTAATTAATTAATTAATTTTGTATCAGTTTCAAGTATCAAAATGAATTTTTTTTTATTTGGTAAGACAGATGCTTCTACTTCTGTAAAATATATTACTATTCGCAATAGATCCATAAAGCAAACAGAATTTATCATCATAACAGGTGATATTATGAATTTTATTGAACATTTTAGGTAGTTTATTGTAAAAAGATGAACTTTACAGAAAATCATCCGGATATTAGGAATAGAAGATTTTAAAAATATTTATTATTAATGTCAGAAACAGTACAATATCTTGATGAATGATTTTCATGGCAATTTCATATGTGATTGATCATTTTTGATGAATCAATCACGTTTTATTTTGCAATTACATTTATTTAATGGAAATAAAAGAATTGTTTATGGAATGGTGGAATTCATGAAAAAGGCTTTTAATTCCTAATATTCAGTTTTTAACTGTTTGAAAGACTATCAAATAAACATTGGTCAACATAATTGATATTGCGAGAAAAAAATATTCATAACTTTTTTCATTTTTTATCAGATATGCATTCCAATTTTTATCATACCCCATTTAATACGAAATTCTTTAATTCACAAAAAAAATTAATTAGTAAATTGATGGAATATTTAATAATCGTAAGTCACGACAATTTTCAATATCTTATGGGAGAGACAGTTATCAAAAATTAACAAAAATAAAAAAAAGATTTTTTTTTCTGTTTTATAGTTGCAGTATGGAAAAAAAAAGAAGACATAACTTTCCCGGTTTTATATCTTCGATAAAAAGAAAAGCAGAATCGTGCTCATGATTACACGAAGTCGCTGGTGTTTGCATCTACTCTGACCTTTGAAGTCAAAATGTATTGGAAAACGATTAATCAACTGCATGTTTTTGAAAGATTGCCATTCAGAAGCGTATTATCGAAAAGTAAACGATTTATGTATTTATTCTTTTTGCTCTCACGAAAAATCTTGTTCAGAATTTTTTTGTTTGATGTCGCGTTCTTTTTGGGACTGCAACGTACCTTTAAAAAAATGAGTTAATTAGCTAATTACTGTTTACCTTTTGTTTTATTTATACATCACATAAAGCATTCATTTTTTTAATAAATTCTAACAAATTATCCTGCCGTGCCACTACACTCTAATTCAAATACTCAATCTAATATTATTTGAAATATAAAATCCTATTTCATTAAGTTGTAAAATTAAACCTGTCTTAATTAGTTTGGATAAAGGAGAATCATCCATGTTCAACATTTCATCGATGCTGTTTATAAGAGAGGACCTAAAGTTCATAAATTTTTATTAATATTTATAGATTTTATTTCATTGTTTAAAACCTAATAGATATAAATATTTTTATATCGAGAGTAGGTAGTCAAAATAGTAATAATATGTTTGTATTGATAGATACGAAAGGGCAGATCTTCAGGCGAAAAAAGAAACAGAAGTTCCTGTACTGTGTCCTATCCCACTTTTGACACTTTTAGGAGAACTATGCGGTACAAAATTAAGTCATCGTATATTAGTGAATTATTATCTAACACCAAAGGAAAAATCAGGGATGACCGGAAAAAATTGAGCGGAAAAACACGCAAAGGGACTATTGCCAATTTTAGATTAAGAATTGGACACGAATGCTTGGACGAAAATCTGGCAAAAATAGGGATTGTGAACTCCGATATGTGTGTTTTTATGTAAGACAGAAAAAATGAATAAGGCCCATATACTTTGTTTGTTCGGTACTGGAATCTAATATAAAACAGTATCTAGTACAGTTATTTGTGTACTCTTTATTGAGAGAAAATGTGTCCGGATCACATTGACTTTTATTACGGTGCTTAAAGCTTTTTAATTTTTATCTTTGGAACATTGAACTTGTTTTTAATTGTGTTTAAGGCCTTTTGGGCATTTATGTTAAGAATGTGTGGTTTTTGTAATTTTAATTTGTTTATATATTCTTTTTGTTTCTACGGTAAGTGGCTAAATTGGTACGGATTAAGTTTAAAAAAAGCCATAGTTAACAACAACAACAACAACATATAATAATAATAATAATAATAATAATAATAAGTGTTATATAATGGTAGGCTTTATAAATGTCAACTCACATTTTTTTTCGAAAAAATTATCGGACAGTACAGCGAAATACTATAAAGAGGTGAAATATATCGATGGACTATTATATCAATTTTTGTGCTATTTCACGTTTCTTTGATGAAACCTCCCATTATCTAACTCTTTCATAAATCTTTTGGTATGCAGCAAATTTTAACTGTTCTCAAGTGTAAACAATTCCTTGCAGCCATTTTTCTTCAAGGAAATCAAACGCGAAAGCAGAACGATCGAGAACAAAGCAACCTACACCCCACGCCCTACTTTGCCGCATAAGCAAAGAGATCACATTTATTTAGATGTTCCTACCAAAATAAGCAAATCTAACGCCTACTGGAAGAAGAACCGAACCGAAAACCCTCATAAATCTCCCCGCCTAGAGTTCCCTTTCATTAGACAAGCACAATTTATGAGAAGGGGGAACTGTGTGCTTAAAAGCGCGCCAAACTGCGTTCCAATTTGCTTATGCTAATTCGCCTTTTAAGATGCCAACGCGCCAGTTCCCTGACAAAGGGCGATCATTCTAGAATTGTGATGATCATCAGAGACTGATGATGAGGGCAAAGGAAATGATGATTGGAGTTCAATTTCGTGTAAAAGAGGTCAATTAAGTCGTTCTTCGTCATCAGTAAGCGAAACGAGTCCAATTGCAGCTTCTGGAATAGATATCCCTCTCGCGTTTGGAGCCATTTTCCATTTTCCGGAATGATTGATGGATTCGCTCTGCGATTCCATTTAGCGTTTCGTTGAACTGGTCATTTATGTGGAGTCCTTATTTTAATTGAGTGGTGGATCAGTATATAAGGAGATGATGAAAGGAGTGATGGTTTGGGTGTGAATGGAATGGGTCCTGCTTTAGAATGGGAATATAGTAGGTGGATAATGGAGTGAAATGATAATGCATATTTCTGTCATCAAATGGGGGAATTGGAACTGTCACTAGCAAAATAATGTTCCTTTTTAAATTTGTGTTATTTAGATAATACTTTTCCAGTCACTAATTCATCAAAGTGCTAATTTAGTTTCAAAACACTAACTACTTCACTAACAAATTTAAACTTTCGTCTTAGCTTTTATAACTGCATTAAAAGGAAGACAGTAATAATTCTTGTTAAGTTTTAAATTAATCCTCAATTAGTTTTTAAATAATACTTGTGAATATTGCTCATTAGTATTATTTTAAAATTACAACAAAAGGCCCTGATGACCGAGAGGTAGGCCCCGGTCTAATATGATCATAGAGCGTTGTTGGGGGGGGGATAATGTTACTCGTATATAAGCCATATCTTCAAGCTACACGTGCTCTATGGGTAGTGTTAAATGAGCAACGTCGGTGCATCCCTTGCTTATGGCATAAAGATAACTGCCTAATTATTTGCCAGATGCACTAGAAAAAAACAACGTATATTATATGGGGACAAACGAGTCATTTACAATATTCACAATACAATGCACGTCTACAAAACAATTTTAAAGTAAAATTTTTGAATTATGAAAAAGTTTAATATAAATATATTTAATGATCAAAATGACGTCTAATGTTCAGTTTTTATCTACAGTTATTGATTATTAGTCTGATTAATTATCTTTAATGAATTTTTTTTCTTGTTGAACGTTAATTCTATTCAGAACTATGCCCCAATAATAAAAAATATCGTATTTTGGCACTGTCATAAATTTCGGCGAAATTAATATTGCTTTTAATCAATTACATTCAATTAATTTCTTCAAAAAACCTGACAAAATATTTAATTATGGTTGTGATCCACAAAATTCAATTGCTGAAATATCGACATGATTTTTCAATACGGTCTCATATCAGTGAAATTTAATGCGCTCACTACTTTTTTACAAGCGTTATCATCACAACTTTAGTACATATATCTTTATTTGATTAATTGACACCCCTTCATTTTATTTTCAATGAAGAAAAAAAGGAAAGAAGAAGACACAACAAAGAGAGATGAACCCAACTTCCCACTATTAATATCTCTTTATGAATTACTCCCAAGGTGTCGAATCCAGAACAATGAATTGATGGATGGATCCCTCTTAAAATTAATTCTGCAGTACAAGCATGGATGAAGGCGAAGTATTCAGGGGATGAAAGAGATGAATCACCTTCACTTTTGTAAAATTGATAGACGCTTCTCAAAGGTCACTTCAAAAACGACTTCTGGACTCATGTTGAAACTTGAGTTAGATGATAGTTTTGATGATGATGACCTTGTTTTAGCAGTTTTATTAAAAAAAAACAACAACATTTTTCTACAAGAGATAATAATTGTAGAAAAGAAGACTATTCAAAATACATTTTTTTTTTCCTGAAAAATAAGTTGTGGTCTATTTGTCTGATTCATAAAGATTTTTTTTTGTATAAAGTCAGTTATTCCGTATATCATTTTATCTCTCGTATCAAATTTTATCATATAAATTTGTTTGTAAACTCAATACAAAATAAAAATATCTAGTTCTTTTATTTTTAGAGACTATCGTATCAATTATATTCTATGAAAATACTTTTCACACCAAAACAAAATAAACAAACAGTATAAAGCTCGACTAATTTTATTCAGTAGATATGAGCAGTTCATTTCATTTATCAACCTATTTATAAAATTCATTAATCAAAAAATGACTTTCTGGTAAAATGTCCTAAAAATTCCTCTCTTAAACGAATCTCCTATCAATAAAGAGCAATGAAAATATTTAAAATCCAATTTTTCAACAATGTTACAAAAACTCCTCTTTGAAAAATGCATAATCATCATAAATATTTTTTAGGGAATATCCATTGGAATGATAAATTAAAAAAATTATTTTTAAATATATGGATACAGCTAATAAAAATAAACATGCCCTTCTGCTGAAAATGCGAATATTTGATTAGTCCATTATGCAAAAAAGGGGAAAAAATAATTCAATATCTTTCCGGTCGATTTAGAATTGAAAGAATTTTTAGAATGTATTCTTCCGGGCGAAAAATCGTTCTTTCAAAAGAACGTTCCGAGTAATCCTGCTTAAAGGAATAGAAAAGGTGATTAACAACATGTCTTCTCTCCATGCAAGAAGAAAAGAGATGTTTTAATCCAGAATTCAGTTCTCCTAAATTTGAGCTTTGATATTTAATTTAACTAGGAAATCTATGGGACAAGACGTATTAATTAGAACGCATTTAATCTAATTTTTTTCTTTCGAATTTCTTTTTCTTGTTCTGGAAATGCAACATTTTGCTGCCAGACGAGTTTGGTTGTCCTCCTCTGGAAATTGACAGTTCTTGAAGGTGTAAGAATATAAGTGGATTTAGTTTTCAAGCCTCTTTACTAAGGACAAAGTTTTAAGAAGAAGAAGAAGGAAGACTTCATTCGGCTTTTAATTTCTGAAAACTTTTGTAATTTTATCGGTTCGAAATTTCTTTTTCTTTAATTCCAGGAAAACTTGAAGGAAGACTTCCCTTATCCTTCTTAATCCAATTAGAGAACTATTGTGTCTCTGAGATGGTTTACTTTCCTCCCCGAGGTATTTCTGCGCTTTGATAAGGGAAAAGTTATCTACTTAAATGTTTCAAAATGTCACAGAGAGCATTTTTTCTTTTGCTCGTCGTTTACGAAAAGAAAGAATAAAATCTTGTTATGATTTGTATTATTATACTTAATAATACTGTTGAATGAGTGATATCGCAGATTATATTAAATTCAAATCTGTTTCATTTTTAAGCAACAAATCCGAAGATTCGAAGACGCATTTTAATATTAGGATCATTCTTTTCTTAATCTTCTGTAATATCTAATTAATTTTGGTAAAATATTCCGGTCCTGTGCTTAAACATGGTTCTCCAAATACAAATAAATGTAAAAACATAGGATATCTGATTTTCAAATAATTTCATAACATTAAAAATTTCAGATAATTTAAAAATAAATTTAATTAAACAATAGAATGTTTGATACGATTTGTTTGACTTTTGTTATTAAATTATTCAAATTATAACTAGTTATAATTTTTATAACTAATTATAATTTTTATAACTAGTTATAATTATATATCTGAAATAAATTAAAAAAAATCGTTATATGTGCATGGTTATTCAAAATAATGACATCATTTAGAGTGTTAATTGTTATTGTGACGTTATTGTTGACTAATCCTCCGTGTCCGACAGAGAAAAAATGGACACCCCATGAGTAGTCTACTCATGGGATAGGGAGGGAGATTAGGCAATTTCTGTTGTGATGGAGCAGTCGTAGGTATAAGTCTGATTTCGCTCAAAAAAGGAGGCCGGCGCCTTCCGGGAGAACTTTTAGGGGCAATTATCCCGCATTTGCGTATTGTATGGGAGAAATCTGGAAAACTCCCACCATGTATTCTGATTAACGAGGCAAGATTCTGAATATCACAAATGTCCTATAGTCTCCTCGTGTTTTGAAACAGTGTCTACAACAATGCCTTCAGTGGATTGAAACTCCTCCCTAATGTTCACCAGCAGAGCACATTACCACTGAGGCACGAGTTGTGCTCAGAGAGTGTAATTCTCATGCCCACGCCACACTATATATAGAGATATATACATAACTTTATTTTCTGATGTGTCCAGTCTCATAGTTCCTTTGTTAAACTATTATATTATATCTTGATTTCCAAGATCAAAGACCTTTTCTTAAAATATCGAGATTGATTTTGTTGTATTCCTCCTCCACAATCTTCTAGAGTTCATCCAATGTTTTCGGATGTAGTTAATACAGGGCAATATGGCAATTTTGCAATTCGAATTATTTCAAAACCCAGACACTTAAGTGCTATGAAAAGTATTGATTTTAAATAAAAACGAATTTAGTTGTCCCCGAAAAAATAATTTGGTATTCTTGTTCATAGTTCTTTTACAGTGGCGCGATGAACTTGAAAAAGATTGAACATTTTTCCGATAGTCAAAACAATCTGCTTTATTTCGAGTCTAATGAATTCTTAGGTTTTCCGAATTTTAAAGCAATAATTTTTGAAGAAACTTATAAGATTAATAGCTTTACAAGATTCAGTAAAATGTATTGTGGCATATTTTTTTTTTTTTCTAACGAGAAGAGTTTTGGTATTTCTTTACCAGGAGAGAGGAATGCATGTTATTTTAACAACTCATCACACAAATTTTTACAACAGACAATCAGTATTGTGGGTAGTTTTATTACATAAAATTAAAAGTTTTGTATTAATGTGAACAACTTGTCACTCAAATCTGATAGCAAACATTCGGTATTATGTATAATGAGGAAATTAGTGAATGTCTGTGCGACCTTCACAGATCGAAACAACTAAAGATTGAATATGAACTATACTTTGAATTGTTCCATCGCGATTGGTGATAGGCCACGAGCTGAGAAGTGACCACTCCAATGAGAAGTGAGAGAAGCTGACGCCCTGCCCTCTTGACAGATTGTCTTAAAAATAAGTTTTTGGTGAAGAAGAGAGACAGACTTCTGCGACGAATCGACCAGTGGCTGAATAGGCCAGAGTTTCCGCTTGTTTTTCAGAGAGAATTCCTGGTGGATTCGTTTATCACGATGTGTGATAATTAAGGTGTGCCGCAGACCAGACAATTAGATTATAAATAGACTACTAAACTCTGAAAATCTCCGACCCTGGAGGGAATTGTACTTGTGATTTAATTATGCACTAGTGATCAAAATTTATTTTTATTCCTTTGGTATATTATTTGGATATATATGGCGCTTGTAAATAAAAATTAAAGTCTTACCATGAACCTGAAAGTGGCCCTTTGTTGAAGCCGTTATAGGTCTAAAATAGGCCGAGATATTGTACTATAAATTAGATACAAGGAAATATTCTAACAAAATAGAGATTAAACATAAATACTGGAATAAATGATTATGATTATCTGTTAATCCTAAAATAATTTCCTATAAAAAATAAGTGATTTATTTTAAACCCTGAAAATACTGATAACATTTATAAGTTGGTAAATCAATAAATTTTTTTTAAAATTGTCAATAAAATTTCCCAATTAAGTTAATTAATGAAGGATGCCGATTACTACAAGAGAATGAATTAGTTGATGAAATTATTCTTGTAAGAAACATAACTAGGTCTTTTCGTCCAAATTCCTTTCCGATTACATGTTGAACTGACTATGTGGACAAGAAAAGAAATGGTTGTGATTATCTGGAGAGGATAACATCATCTGTTTCATTTCGTGTCATCTGACTGTCTCGATAAGGAACAGCCTTCTCTGATCTTGTCTCCCTTCTGTGCAGGATGTCTTGGTACATGAAGACAGTGTCCTGTTGGAGTCATTTAAAAACTCGACACATTCAAGAGGAGGTATGTGAGGGGGTTTCGACAAAAGAAGACGAACTGTTCGATAAACTATCCCTCCTTCTCTTCGAAAAGTTTTACATTGATGAATGAGCCGCCATCAGAGAACAGAACAGAAGCAATTGAACGAGGCATTCAATGGACGAAAAGGACCAAATAAAAAGAAAGAAAGATCCACCTCCACCCACGTCTTCCTGGAAGAAGGCCAAAGAAGTTTCTTCTCTGTGTAAAACTTTTTATTTTATTTTAAAAATATATATATGAAGGATAAATTTCTTTTTTTTTTTCCCAGCAAAATTCTTCTTTTCTTGCCAGCAAAAATAAAGAACAAGAGAGAATTCTTTGCAGTTAATCTGAAAGAACCACTCTGTCATAGGTTGTGCTATCAAAAAAGGGAAGGAGTTGGCGATTAAAAGTAGGGAGTGCCGATCGAATGGGAATAATCGTTTGGCAGAAGAAGCGTGAAAATGTTTTAGGTGGTGTCCATCGATCGTTTTGGGGTGTTGGAGAATTTTAATCATCGATCGTGGGGAGGATATTTACAGAACGCGTTTATGGATCATCAGTATATATATATACATATATATAAATGTACGTATAAATGTAACTGTAGATAATTGTAAGATTTCGATTTTGAATGGTCGCTTGAGATACGATGCCAATCGGAATTTTGTGAAGTGATTGAGGAATGATACTTTGAGGACAATACTAGTGGTCACTTAGAGGAATTCCATTTATTATTTTGTTTTTTAATATCAAAAACATTATTACGAATAATATGAATATATATATATATATATATATACACTCAAGAGCCAAAACATTATGACCACCCCTACATTTTGCAATGAACTCGCCTGGATGACGTGGAAGGCACGTGATCAGGTGGAAGTGATATTTAACTGGTATTAAATGGTGGTATTAATCCATGCCAAGGCGGGTTGAAGCTGTGTTGCGTGCCAAAGGTGGGCCAACTCGTTATTGACAGGTGGTCATAATGTTTTGGCTCTTGAGTGTATATATAGATAGATAGGTAGATAGATAGATATATAGATATATGTACAAATATAACTTTTCATGTCGTAGATATTTGTAATATTTCGATTCTGAATGGTCACTTGAGTAACGATGAGAATTGGAATTTAATGGAATTATTAAGGAGTGATGGTTGAGGTTAATACTAGTAGCCATTTCGAAGAACTCTATTTATTATTTGGTTTTTTAGTATTAAAGACAACATAACGAATAATATTTTTTTCCTTTTGTTGATAAAGGAAGTATTTATTAATAACAATACAGATCACGTATGAATGAAACATATGCCGATTAATATGCTATTTGTAAAAGAAACATTATTTTTAAAATAGTTATGGATTTATAAGTTTTATTTAATATCCACAGATTTCAGCATATTTATTTTTCTATTTATTGCATTAAAAATATATTTGATAAGTTTCAATAGAATTAGGTTTTCTTTTCGTATTTAAGAAAATCCATTTGTTTAATTTTCAGTTCTTTATTAATTTTAAAAGGTTATAAATTGAAAATTTTACATTTATCTTTCTTTTCTTTTTTTTTTCTTAATATGTCAGTAAAAATGTTAGCAATAACTAAAAGAAATACTCATCAAGAAATACAAACAATATCTAAAAGAAAACTCATTAAGAAATGCAAACAATAACTAAAATAGTCTTTAAGAAATACAAACAATAACTAAAAGAAAAAACTCATTGAGAAATACAAACAATAACTAAAAGAAATACGCTTTAAGAATTACAAACTCCTTTTTAGGAAATGCTGTCGTTTCATTTTAAAAATGACAAAAGACGTACGAGTATAATTTATAATTTGTTCACGCATTACTGCTACAAATAAATTTTATAAATACGAAAATAATTAAATTAGTTAATTAGTTAATTTTATAATATATGAGAATGAATAAAAGTATTCATTCTACTAAAGAGAGTAAGAAAAATCAGAATGTGGTTCAGACTATTAGGACGACTATTTATAATTAAAAAAACAAAGGATAAAATTATAAAACATTAAACATAGGAATTATTAGAAAAACTATTAGATAGCTATTAGAATAAGTTATTTACTTTTATTTGGTTAGAGATGATTCTTCTTCTGTAAAATATATTATAATTTTCAATACGTAGCAAACAGAATTTATCATCCTAACTGGATATTACGAAGAGATTTATTGAACATTTTAGGTTTTTACTGTAAAAAGGTTATTTCAGGGAAAATCATCCGGATATTATAAATAGAAGATTTTTTTATATTTATTATTACTGTCAGAAAGAGTACAATATCATGATGAACGATACTTAAGGCAATTTCATATGTGATTGATCATTTTTTAATGAATAAATAATACATTGTTTTACAATTACTTTTATTTAATGGGTGGCTATAGTTGAAATTAACTTTATTTTTTTTTTTTAAGAAAAAGGCTTTTAATTCTAATATTCAGTTTTTAACAGTGTGAATGACTATAAAATAAACATAGGCCAATATAATCGATATTATGAATATTTTTTTCAATTTTTGTGATTTTTCAGATATACATTCAATTTTTATCATACCCCATTTAATACGAAATTCTTTAATACCTGAAAAAAAAAACTAATTAGTAAATTGATGGAATATTTTATAATCATAATTCATGAGAATTATTCAATATCCCATGTGAGAGACAAGTATCAAATAATAACAAAAAAACGAAACTTTTTTTTGTAGTTTTATAGTTGCAGTATGAAAAAAAGACATAGCTTTCCCAATTTTATATCTTCGATAGAGAGAAAAGCAGAATCGTGTTCATGATTACATGGAGTCCATGGTGCTTACAGCTACTTTGACCTTTGGAGTCAAAATGGATTGGAAAACGATTACTCAACTACATGTTTTTGAAAGATTGCCATTCAGGAGCGTATTATCGAAAAGTAAACGATTTATTTATTTATTCTTTTTTGTTCTCACGAAAATTCTTGGTCAGAATTTTTCGTTTGATGTCGCGTGTTTCTTGGGACTGCAACGCACTTTTAAAAAATGAGTTAATTAGTTAATTACCGTTTACCTTTTTGTTTCGTTTATACATCATATAAACCATTAAGTGTTTTTTAATAAATTTTAATCAATTTTACACTGCTGTGCCAATATACTTTATTTAAAAAGTTGGTCTAATATTATTTGAAATATAAATAAATCTTATTTCATTAAGTGGTAAAAATTAAACAGTCTGAATTAGTTTGGATAAAAAGAAAATTCCCCTTGTTATCCCATGTTTCATGTAGCTTTCTTGTTTAGATGTTGTTGTCTACTCAGTGGGATAAGAAACAACAAGATTCAACTGGCAAAATGTATACTAAAAATTAGATACAAATAAATATTGTAACATAAATAACATACCATAAATAAACATAAATAATAACATAAATGATGCTAATATTTATGTTTATTTATGTTATGAAAAGCAATGATTTATTTAAAACCATTAAAGTGATATTGATAACTATTATAAGCTGGACCAATAAATTTTTCTACATTGGATAAAGAATTGTCAATAAAATTTTCAATTAAATTACTTAATTAATGAAAAAGGTTTATTGCCTCAAGAAAAGAATTAGCTCATAAGTTATCCTTGTAAGGAAAAATTCAAAATTCCTTTCCAGTTACATGGAAAGGAATGTGATAACTGACTATGTGGATAAGGAACAGCCTTCTCTGATCTTGTCTCTCTTCTGTGCTAGATGTCCAGGTACATGGAGACAGTGTCCTGCTGGAGTCATTTAAAAACTGGACACATTTATAGGGAGGTATGTGTGGGGTCTTCGACAAAAAGAAGACGAACTATTCGATAAACTATCTCTCCTTCTCTTCGAAAAGTTTTACATTGATAAATGAGCCGCCATCAGAGAACAGAACAGAAGCAATTGAACGAGGCATTCAATGGACGAAAAGGACCAAATAAAAAGAAAGAAAGATCCACCTCCACCCACGTCTTCCTGGAAGAATGCCAAAGAAGTTTCTTCTCTGCGTAGAACTTTTATTTTATTTTTTTTAAATATATGTGAAGGTTAAATTTCTTTTTTTTCTTCTTTTCTTGCCAGCAAAAATAAAAAAACAAGAGAGAATTCTTTGCTGTTAATTTGAAAGGCCCACTCTGTCATAGGTTCTGCTATCAAAAAAGGGGAATTAGTTGGCGATTAAAAGTACGAGTGCCGATCGAAATGGAAATAATCGTTTGGCAGAAGTGTGAGAATGTTTTAGGTGGTGTCCACTTTGCTTGGATGATTTATTTCTTTTCGGGATTTTGGGAGAAGTTGGAGAGTTTTATTCATCGATCGTGGGAGAGGACATTTACAGAACGCGTTTAAAAAAAGTTTAAAAGATTTATATATATATATATATATGTATATATATATATATATATAATATATATATATATATATATATATATATGTATATATATTGTGTATATATATAACTTTTCCATATAAATAATAGTAATATTTCGATTCTAAATTCGATTCGATTCTTCTTGTCACTTGCGGAACGATGCGAGTCGGAATTTAACGGAATTAAAGAAGGATGCTTATGATGGAAAGCATATGGTGATGACACTACGGAATGATGATTTGAGAAATGATAATTGAGATCAATATTAGGTGTCATTTCCAAGAATTCTATTTATTATTTTATTTTTAATATTTTAAATCATTATTACGAATAATGCTTTTCTCCTTTTTTTGATAAAACATGGGCTTATTAATGACACTACATATGATGATGACACTACGGAATGATGATTTGTGGAATGATGGTTGAGGTCAATATTAGCTGTCATTTCTAAGAATTCTATTTATTATTTTATTTTTAATATTAAATCATTATTACGAATAATGTTTTTCTCCTTTTTAAAACTTTTGATAAAATGATATGGACTTACTAATGACACAACGGAGGATATGTAAATGAAACATACGTTACTTAATATGCTGTTTGTAAAAGAAAGAAGTGTTTTAAAATAGTTATGGATTTATAAATTTGATTTAATATTCACAGTTTTGCAGAATAATGCGTTTAATATATATTTGATAAGTTTCAATAGATTTAGGTTTTTTTTTTTCATATTTATGAAAAACCATTTGTTTAATTTTCAGTTTTTTATTAAATTTAAGAGGTTATAAAGATAAATATTTTTCAATTTTTCTTCTTTTTTTTTTTGTAATATTTCACTAAAAAATACTAACATTAAGTATAAGAATTACTCACTAAGAAATACTACCAATTTAAGAAATACTATAGACTCATTTAAAACGACAGAAAACAACGAGTATAATTTTATAATTTGTCCACGTATTGCTACAAATAAATTTTGTAAATACATAAATAATTGTATTAGTTAATTATTTAATTTTATTATATATTAGAATGAATGAACTATACATTTCAAATAGAGTATGAACAATCAGAATGTGATTCAGACTATTAGAATGATTATTTATAATAAAAAAAAAAAAAAAAAACAAAGAAAACACTTTAAGACACTAAACATAGAAACTATTAGAAAAACTCTTAGATAACTATTAGAATAAATTATTTACTTTTATTTGATTACAGAGATACTTCTTCTGTAAAATACACTCATGTCCATAAATTAAGGATAATGAAGTTCAGGCAAACAAAGAGACAGAAGCAAAACAAATTTGACTTATTTGTAAAGTCTATTTATTAAACAAAAAGGTAAAGAGCAAAAAAGATGCTATATGTTTGACATAATTAATAAAAATTGCAAATTTAAAAAAGAATCTATTTACAAAAACAGTATAACATGGTTAGCATGATGGTTAATATGGAGTATGTCTTCCGGACGATGCAATGCAGGCCTTACAACGCCTAGGCATGCTGAGTATCAAATTATCAATCTGATCTTGGGGACTATTACACCACTCATCAAGCAATGCCCTCGAAGTTCCGGTTGACAGGTGGGAGGGGGGTTGACGGGCTGCAATTCGTCGGCCAAGCATATCCCACACATGCTCTATTGGATTCCGGTGAGTATGTCCGGTGAGTGTGCTGGCCAATCCATACGGGTGATATCCTCCAATTGAAGGCATTCGTCTACAATGTTTGCACGGAGAGGACGGGCGTTGCCATCCATAAACAGAAATTCAGCACCCATGGCGCCCCGAAACAAACGTACATGTTGTTCCAGAATGACATCCCGATAGATGTGGCCTGTCATCGTTACACTCTGAACATGCAGGTCAGTTCTGGAACTAAGAATAATTCCTCCCCAAACGAGCCATCCTACACCACCGTAACGGTGTCGTTCAATGGTGTTCTCTTGGTGGTAACGGGTACCTGGCGCTCTCCATATGAAAGTCCGGTGAGAATCAGACTGCAAACAAAACCTGGACTCGTCGGAAAACATCACACCACACCACTGTTGCGGTGTCCACAATGCTTGCTCTCTACTCCAGGTTAATCAGGCAGGCGACAGTGAGTTGCGGTAAGTGGAACACATCTGACAGGCCTACGAGCATATAGACCAATGTGCCCTAAGCGTCTGTACACGGTCTGCCTTGAAACTGTCGTACCGGTAGCTGAAGAGATTTGACGAGACAGGTCTGATGCTGTGCTTCGCCTGTTTCTTTTGGAAGAAACTGCTAAATACCGGTCCTCATTCGGCGTTGTAACTCGGGAGCGACCTGTGCTGCAACATCTACTCACATTACCATCATCTTGGAATCGTTGCCAAAGCCTGGAGGTGACACTCTGGGCGATTCCAAGTTCCTCGGATACTTCCAGCTGGGTACGTCCACATTCCAGTCCTCCGATAATTCTACCACGTAAAAAATCATCCGAATGCTTCCTTTGTGCCATAACTAAGCGGTTATTGCACTGAAGGGCTTTTAAAGCGCTTGTGAACAATTTTACTTCTTTGCCACCATTCCTTATATACCCCTCTCTTACACTCTCGTCGTGACATACTATACGCGCCATCTGGTGGTTTCCTGTAATTTGCATGTTCTTCTTCAAAGATGTGTGTGATAATTCTACAGCTGAAAATTTTATTTTAGAGTTCAATTTCTGTGTGATTCTGAATTATCCTTATTTTATGGACATGAGTGTATATTACTATTTTAAATAGGTCGATATAGTAAAAATAATTATATCATAACTGTATTTATCATCATAACTGTTGGTATTCTATAGAGATTTATTGAATATTTTTGGTTATTTACTGTGAAAAGATTAACTTTTAAGAAAATCATTTGAATATTATGAATAGAAGATTTTTTAATATTTATTATCGCTCTCAGAAAAAGTACAATATCATGATGAAACGATTTTCATGGCAATTTCATATGTGATTGATAACTTTTCATGAATCAATCACGCTTTGTTTTACAATTACTTTTATTTAATGGGGGTTATAGTTGAAAATAACTTTATTTTATATATAAATGATTATTTTTTATTTTATTTATATTTTTATATTTTGCAATTATTATTTTATCATTATAAGGTGTTTTTAAGGTGAGTTTATTTTTATGAACAAGGCAATTAATTCCGGATATTAAATTTTTAACTATTTGAAAGACTATAAAATGAACATAGGTCAACATAATCGATATTATGACTATTTTTTTTCACAACTGTTTTTTATTTTATTAAATATGCATTCCAATTTTTATGGTACCTCATTTAATACGAAATTCTTTTAATTCACTCAAAAAAACTAATTAGTAATTTGATGGAATATTTAATAATCATAAGCCATGTGAATTTTTCAATATCCATGTGAGAGACAGGTATCAAATATTAACACAAAAAAAGAAGCCTTTTTTTCAGTTTTATAGTTGCAGAATGAAAAAAAGACATAACTTTGCCAGTTTTATATCTTCGATAAAAAGACAAAGCAGAATCGTGCTCATGATTACATCAAGTCGCTGGTGTTTACAGCTACTTTGACCTTTGAAGTCAAAATGTATTGGAAAACGATTAATCAACTGCATGTTTTTGAAAATTGCCATTCAGAAGCGTATTATCGAAATGCAAATGATTTATTTATTTATTCTTTTTATATTTTTGGCATCACAAAAATCTTGTTCAGAATTTTTCGTTTGATGTCGCGTGCGTTTTGGCACAGTAACGTACTTTTAAAAATGATTTAATTAGCTAATTACTTTTTACCCTGTTGTTTTGTTTATACATCACATAAAGCCTTAAGTTTTTAAATAAATTCTTCTAAATTATGCTGCAGTGCCACTACACTCTATTCCAAATTGAATTACAGTAAATGAATCTCATTTTATTAAGGGTAAACTTATACCGTCTTAGTTAGTATGGATAAAGGAGAATCCGCCATGTTGTCCCATGTTTGATGTTGTCCCATGATGTAGCTTGCTTGTCTAGATATTGTTGTCTACTAAGTGGGATAAGAAAGAACAAGATTCAGCAAAATGTATATTAAAAATTAATTACAAAGAACTATTCTAAAAATTTGAGATTAAACATAAATACTAGCATAAATGATCTTCATATAAAAATAATTTCATATGAAAACCAATGATTTATTTAAAACCATGAAAATGATATTGATAACTGTTATAAATTGGACTAATCAATAAATTTTCTTTTCTGTTTTAAAAAATTGTCAATAATATGTTCCAATTAAGTTTTTAATTAATTTAGGATGTCCATCCCTTCAAGAAAAAGAATCATTTCATGAAATTATCCTTTCAGTAACATAATCCCGCAATTTCGGCAAAATTCCTTTCCAGTTACATATGTGGATAAGAAAAGAAATGATTGTGATTATCTGGAAAGGATAACATCATCTGTTTCATTTCGCGTCATTTGACTGTCTCGATAAGGAACAGCCTTTCTGATCTTGTCTCCCTTCTGTGCTGGATGTCTTGGTACATGAAGACAGTGTCCTGTTGGAGTCATTTAAAAACTCGACACATTCGAGAGGAGGTATGTGAGGGGGGCTTCAACAAAAGAAGACGAACTATTCGATAAACTATATCTCCTTCTCTTCGAAAAGCTTTACATTGATAAATGAGCTGCTATCAGTGAACAGAACAGAAGCAATTGAACGAGGCATTCAATGGACGAAAAGGACCAAATAGAAAGAAAGAAAATCCACCTCCACCCACGTCTTCCTGGAAGAAGGCCAAAGAAGTTTCTTCTCTGTGTAAAACTTTTTTTTTTTTTAAATATATGTGAAGGATAAATTTCCTTTTTTTTTTTTTCTTTTCTTCCCAGTAAAAATCAAGAACAAGGGAGAATTTCCTTGCAGTTAATCTGAAAGAACCACTCTGTCATAGGTTCTGCTATCAAAAAATGGGAAAGAGTTGGCGATTAAAAGTACGAGTGCCGCTCGAAAGGGGAATAATGGTTTGGCACAAGAAGTGTGAGAATGTTTTAGGTGGTGTCCACTTTGCTTGGATGATTTATTTCTTTTCTGGATTTTGAGAGAAGTTGGAGAATTTTATTCATCGATCGCTCGGGAGATATTTACAGAACGCGTCTATGGATCATCAATTCGTAAAACGTTTAAAACATAACAATCTACATACATACATAACTTTTTCATGCTGTGGATAATACGAATAATGTTCTATATATATATATATATATATATATATATATATAGAGAGAGAGAGAGAGAGAGACAGACATTTTCATGTTATTAATGTTTGGAATGTCTGTTGAATTATAAATTTAAAAAAAAATTATTTTTAAATATATAGATACAGCAAAAAAATAAACAAATAAATAAACATGGTCCATTGTTGAAAAATGCGAATATTTGATTAGTCCATTATACAAGAAGGGGAAAAAATAATAATTCAATATCTTTCCGCCCGATTTAGAATTGAAAGAATTTTTAGAATGTATTCTTCTGGGCGAAAAACTGTTCTTTCAAAAGGACCTTCCAAGTAATACTTATGCTTATAGAAATGTAAAAGGTGATTAACAACATGTCTTCTCTCCGTGCAAGAAGAAAAGGGATATTTTAATCTAGAATTGAATTCTCCTAAATTTGAGCTTTGATATTTAATTTAACTAGGAAATCTGGAGAACATGACATATTAATTAGAACGCATTTATTCAAATTTTTTTTTTTTTTTCTTTTTCTCGTTCTTGAGTTGCAACATTTTGCTGCGAGGCGAGTTTAGGTGTCCTCCTCTGGAAGTTGACAGTTCTTGAAGGTGTAAGAATATAAGTGGATTTAGTTTTCAAGCCTCTTTGTTAAGAACAAAGTTTTAAGAAGAAGAAGAAGGAAGATTTCATTCTGCTTTTAATTTCTGAAAGCTTTTGTAATTTTTATTGGTTCGAAATTTCTTTTCTTTTAATTCCCGGAAAACTTCAAGGGAGACTTCCCTTATCCTTCTTAAAATCCACTTAGAGTACGGTTGTGTCTCTGAGATAGTTTATTTTCTTCCCGGAGGTATTTCTGTGTGCTTTGATCAGTGAAAATTTTTTTTTCTTCTAATGCAGCTGGCAAATAGACCGCGATCTTTTGGCCATAAGGGCTGCACCGGTGTTACTCACTTTGCATTACCCGGGGGCGCGTGTAACTTGATGGTAAGCCACGGACAAATGGACACGGATGGTAAGCCACAGAGTAACAATGCCCCTGCAGCTCTCTACGATCCTGTTAGGACTGGGACCTACGGCTTAAAGTGGATTCTGAACCACTACAACACCCATGGGCAAAGCCGGGATTTGAACCCGATACCTGTGGTACCGAAAGCCAGAGCGCTAGCCCTTCGGCCATCAGGTCCCCACAAGAGAAAAGTTATCTGATTAAATGTTTTAAAATGTCACAGAGAACTTCTTTTCTTTTTGCTCCTCGTTTACGAAAAAGAAAGTATGAAATCTTGTTATGATTTGTATTTATCTTAATAATGATGTTGAATGAAGGATATCGCAGATCATACTATATGCATCTGTTTCATTTTTATGCAACAAATCCAAAGATTTGAGAACATATTTAATTATTAAGATTATTATTGTCTTAATCTTCTGAAATATCTAATTAATTACGGTAAAATATTTATGTCCTTAACATTTTAGAGACCAGCGTATTAATTTTATTCTACAAATTCTTTTTCAACAAAACCAAAAACAAGCAGTATAAAGCCCGAGTGATTCTATTCAATTGATATGAATAGTTCTATTCAGTTCATTATTTATCAACATGTTTATAAAATTCATTAATAAAAAGTGAATTTTCTAGTAAAGTGCCTTAAAAATTTCGCTGTACAAGAAATCTCCTATGAAAAGAACAATAAAAACTGTTCATAATTCAATTTTTGCAAACAATGTTACAAAAACCCCTCTTTAAAAAATGCATAATCATCATAAATATTTTTTTAAGGGAATATCCATTCAAATGATAAATTTGAAAAAAATATTGTTAAATATAGTTGCAATTAATAAAAATAAACATGCTCCTTTGTTGAAAAATGCGAATATTTGATTAATCCATTATGCAAGAAGGGGCAAAAATAATGATTCAATATCTTTCAAGCCCGATTTAGATTTGAAAGAATTTTTAAAATATATTCTTCCGGGTGAAAAATTGTTCTTTCAAAATGAACGTTCCGAATGATCCTGCTTACAGAAATAGAAAAGGTGATTAACAACATGTTTTCTCTCCGTGCAAGAAGAAAAGAGATGTTTTAATCTAGAATTCAGTTCTCCTAAATTTGAGCTTTGACATTTAATTTAACTAGGAAATCTGGGAACAAGACGTATTAATTAGAACACATTTATTCTAATTTTTTTCTTTTCGAATTTCTTTTCTCGTTCTGTTCTGGAGATGCAACATTTTGCTGCGAGGCGAGTTTAGTTGTCCTCCTCTGAAGTTGACAGTTCTTGAAGGTGTAAGAATATAAGTGGATTTAGTTTTCAAGCCTCTTTGCTAAGGACAAAGTTTTAAGAAGAAGAAGAAGGAAGATTTCATTCTGTTTTTAATTTCTGGAAGCTTTTGTAATTTTTATTGGTTCGAAATTTCTTTTCTTTTTTAATTCCGGGAAAACTTCAAGGTAGACTTCCCTTATCCTTCTTAATCCAATTAGAGAACGGTTGTGTCTCTGAGATGGTTTATTTTCCTCCCCGAGGTGTTTCTGCGCTTTGACAAGGGAAAAGTTGTCTACTTAAATGTTTTAAAATGTCACAGAAAACTTCTTTTCTTTTCCTCGTCGTTTACGAAAATAAAGATTAAAATCTTGTTATGATTTGTGTTATTATACTTAATAATGTTGGTGAATGAAGGATATCGCAGATGATATTAAAAGCAAATCTGTTTCATTTTTATGCAAAAACCCGAAGTTTCGAGAACATATTTAAATATTAAGAACCTCCTTTTCTTTATCTTCTGCAATATCTGATTAATTTTTGGTTAAATATTCATGTCCGACGTTTTATTTGGATATGCTTAAATATGGGGATCCAAAATAAAATATCTGACAAATTAGAAAATATGATTTAGTATGTGAAATATTGGATATCTGATTAAGCTAGTTAGCTCTGTATAAAGTTAGTCTAATTCTATTCAGTTGATATAAGCAGTTCCATTGAGTTCTATTTATCAACATATTTATAAAATTCTTAACCAAAAAATGACCATTCTAAAACGAATCTCGTATCCATGAAAAACAATAAAATCTATACAAAATTCAAGTATTGCAACAATGTTACAAAAAATATCCTCTTCAAAAAATACATAATCAACAAAAATAATTTTTTTAACGGAATATCCGTTGGAATGATAAATTGAAAAGAAAAATAATTTTAAATATATAGATGCAGCTAATAAAATAAACATGCCCTTCTGTTGAAAAATGCGAATATTTGATTAGTCCATTATGCAAGAAGGGGGAAAAAATAATTCAATATCTTTCCGCCCGATTTAGATTTGAAAGAATTTTTAGAATGTATTCTTCCGGGCGAATAATTGTTCTTTCTAAAAGAACCTTCCGAGTAATCCTTATGCTTAAAAAATCGAAAAGGTGATTAACAACATGTCTTCTCCGTGCAAGAAGAAAAGAGATGTTTTTAATCCAGAATTCAGTTCTCCTAAATTTGATCTTTGATATTTAATTTAACTAGGAAATCTGGGAACAAGACGCATTAATTAGAACGCATTTATTGTAATTTTTTTTTTTTTTTTCGAATTTCTTTTTTTCTCGTTCTGGAAATGCAACATTTTGCTGCGAGGCGAGTTTCGTTGTCCTCCTCTGGAAGTTGACAGTTCTTGAAGGTGTAAGAATATAAGTGGATTTAGTTTTCAAGCCTCTTTTGTTATGAACAAAGTTTTAAGAAGAAAAGAAGAAGGAAGACTTCAGTCGGCTTTTAATTTCTGAAAGCTTTTTGTAATTTTTATTTGTTAGAAATTTCTTTTTCTTTTTAATTCCGGGAAAACTTCAAGGCAGAGTTCCCTTATCCTTCTTAATCCAATTAGAGAACGGTTGTGTCTCTGAGATGGTTTATTTTCCTCCCGAGGTATATCTGCTCTTTGACAAGTGAAAAGTTATCTACTTACGTGTTTTAAAATGTCACAGAGAGCTTCTTTCTTTTGCTCGTCGTTTAAGAAAAGAAAGGATAAAATCTTTGTTAGGATTTGAATTATTATACTTACTAATAATGATGTTGAATGAAGGATAATCACATTGTAATGATATGTCAAAATAATGACATTGTTGTGAATGTCAACTAAAATAATTTATAACATAATACAGAGTGTGATGTTCAGATGCTTTTGTAAGACTGTGAATTTTCTAACAAATTAGAGAATAAACATAAATTATTAAAACATTAATTACACATTAATTATTTTAGGATTACTAGATCATTTATACTAGCTTAAGTGATTCTTTGAAAACCAATGATTTATTTTAAACCAGGACAATCATATTGATAACTTTTATAAATTGAACAAATCATTAAATTTTTTCTGTTTTTCTAATGAATTGTCAATAAAATTTTCCATTTATTTACCTAATTAATGAAGAAGGTCAAGAGAAAGAATTAGTTCATGAAATTATCTTTGTAAGAACATAATCATTACATAACATTTTTGCCAAAATTCCTTTCCAGTTACATGTTGAAACTAACTATATGGATAAGAAAAGAAATGGTATGGTTGTGATTATCTGGAAAAGAATAACATCATCTCTTTCATTTCGTGTCATCTGACTGTCTCGATGAGGAACAGCCTTCTCTGATCTTGTCTCACTTCTGTGCTGGATGACCTGGTACATGAAGACAGTGTCCTGGCGGAGTCATTTAAAACTCGACACATTTGAGAGGAGGTATGTGAGGGGGACTTCAATAAAAGAAACGAACTATTCGATAAACTATCTCTTCTTCTCTTCGAAAAGTTTTACATTGATAAATGAGCCGCCATCAGAGAACAGAACAGAAGTAATTGAACGAGGCATTCAATGGACGAAAAGGTCCAAATAAAAAGAAAGAAAGATCCACCTCCACCACGTCTTGCTGGAAGAAGGCCAAAGAAGTTTCTTCTCTTGCTAGAAATTTTTATTTTATTTAAAAAAAAATACTTGTGAAGGATAAATTTCTTTTTTCTTTTTTTTTCTTCCCAGCAAAAATAAGGAACGAGAGAGAATTCTTTACAGTTAATCTGGAAGAACCACTCTGTCATAGATTGTGCTATCAAAAAAAAAAAATGGGAAGGAGTTGGCGATTAAAAGTACGAGTGCCGATCGAATGGGAATAATTGTTTGGCACAGGAAGCGTGAGAATGTTTTAGGTGGTGTCCACTTTGCCTGGATGATTTATTTTTTTCTGGATTTTGGGAGAAGTTGGAGAATTTTATTCATCGATCGTGGGGAAGACATTTACAAAACGCGTTTATGGATCATCAATTCGAAAAGAGTTTAAAAGATATCAATATATATAAATATATATATAACTATTTTTCATATTGTAGATAACAGTAATATTACGATTCTGAATGGTCACTTGGGAATAATGTGAATCGAAACTTATTAGAATTATTGAGGAATGATGCTTGACGTCAATACTAGTAGTCTTTTCATGGAATTCTATTTATTATTTTTAATATTAAAACATATTATTACGAATAATGATTATATATATTTACATAAGTTATATATTGAAATATATATTAATATAATCACAGAGAGTTTTATGCATATTTAGAATATATAAACATAATTCTTAGTAATGTTTTTAAATTAAAAAAATAATATCTTTAAATATATATATATGTTTGTAAAGAAATACACTTTTTAAATAATGTGGAGTTTCAACTTTGATTTAATACACAATATTTCGATATTGATTTCTATATTTCATATATAAAAATATATTTGGTAAGTTTTAATAGATTTAGGTTGTTTTTTTCGTATTTATGAAAATCTATTTGCTTAAATTTCAATTTTTATTAGTTTAAGAGTTTATAAAGATATTTTTTCTTTTTTTTTCGTAATATCTCATTCAGAAATATTAACCATAACTAAAAGAAATACTTTTACTACTTTTATGAAATGTTATTGTCTCATTTTAAAAAGCGACAGAAGACATACGAGTGTAATTTTATAATCTGTTCAAGTATTACTATAAATAAATTTTATAAATACATAAATAATTGTTTTAGTTAATAAAGTAATTTTATAATATATTAAAATGAATAAACTATTCATTCTAAATAGAAAGAACAATCAGAATATGGTTCAGACTATTAGAATGACTATTTATAATTAAAAAAACAAAAGAATAAAATTTTAAGACACTAAACATAAAAAACATTTAGTAAAAATATTAGTTAACTTTTAGATTAAATTATTTACTTTTATTTGGTTAGATAGATGCCCCTTATTCTGTAAAATATATTACAATTCTTAATAGGTCTATATATAGTAGTAAACAGAATTTATTATCATAACTGGAAATTTTGAAGAGATTTATTGGATATTTTAGGTTGTTTACTGTAAAAAAGGTTATTTCAGGGAAAATCATCCGGATATTATAAATAGAAGATTTTTTATATTTATTATTACTGTCAGAAACAGTACAATATCATGATGAACGATACTTAAGGCAATTTCATATGTGATTGATCATTTTTAATGAATAAATAATACATTGTTTTACAATTACTTTTATTTAATGGGTGGCTATAGTTGAAATTAACTTTATTTTTTAAGGAAAAAGGTTTTAATTCCTGATATTCAATTTTTAACTATTGGAGTGACTATCAAATATCAATCAAGTAAATCATCAATGTATCAATCAATATATATCAATCAAGAAAATCATCCGGAAATTAGGAATAGAATTTTTTTAAAGTATTTATTATTAACGTCAGAAACCGTACAATATCTAGATGAATGATTTTCAATGATGTGCAATTTCATATGTGATTGATCATTTTTGAGGAATAAATCATGCTTTGTTTTACAATTACTTTTATTTAATGATGGTTGTAGTTGAAAATAACTTTATTTTTTAAGACTATTTTTTTTAATTAAAAAATGCTTTTAATTCCTGATATTCAATTTTTAAATATTTGAAAGACTATCAAATAAACAAAGATCCACATAATTGAGATTATGAATATTTTTTTCCTCACAACTTTTTTATTTTATCAGATATGCATTCCAATTTTTATCATACCTAATTTAATACCAAATTCTTTGATTCCCCCCAAAAAAAAAACTAATTAGTATATTGATGAACTATTTAATAATCGTAAGTCAAGGGAATTTTCGATATCCTATGTGAAGACAGGTATCAAATATTAACAAAAAAAGAAACCTTTTTTTCTGTTTTATAGTTGCAGTATGAATAAAAGACATAACATTTCCAGTTTTATATTTACGATAGGAAAAAAAGCAGAATCGTACTCATGATTACATGGAGTCGCTGATGTTTGCAGCTACTCTGACCTTTGGGGTCAAAATGTATTGGAAAACGATTAATCAACTGCATGTTTTTGAAAGATTGAGATTCAGAAGCGTATTATCGAAAAGCAAACGATTTATGTATTTATTCTTTTTGTTCTCACAAAAAATCTTGTTAATTTTTCGTTTGACGTGGCATGCTTCTTGGCACTGTAACGTACTTTTAAATATGAGTTAATTAGCTGATTACAGTTTACCTATTCTTTTGTTTATATATCACATAATGCATTAAGTTTTCTAATAAATTATCCTGCCGTGCCACTACACTCTATTGCAAGTAATCAATCTAATATTATTTAAAAAATAAATGAATTTTATTTCATTATTAATTCAACCGTCTTAATTAGTTTGGATAAAGGAAAATCTCCCATGTTGTCCCATGTTTGATGTAGCCTGCTTGTCAAGATATTGTTGTCTACTAAGTGGGATAAGAAACAAAAGATTCAGCAAAATGTATACCGAAAAATTATACAAAGAAATATTTTAAAAAATTAGAGATTAAACATAAATATTAGCATGAATAATCTGCTAATCCTAAACTAATTTCCCATGAAAACCAATGATTTATTTAAAACCATGAAAATGATATTGATAACTGTTATAAACTGGACTAATCAATAAATGTTCTTTGTTTCTGTTTTAAAAATTGTCAATAATATGTTCCAATTAAGTTATTTAATTAATTTAGGATGTCCATCCCTTCAAGAAAAAGAATCATTTCATGAAATTATCCTTTCAGTAACATAATCCCGATTCAATTTCGCCAAAATTCCTTTCCAGTTACATGTTGAACTGACTATGTGGATAAGAAAAGAAATGGTTGTGATTATCTGGAAAGGATAACATCATCTGTTTCATTTCGCGTCATCTGACTGTCTCGATAAGGAACAGCCTTCTCTGATCTTGTCTCCCTTCTGTGCTGGATGTCTTGGTACATGAAGACAGTGTCCTGCCGGAGTCATTTAAAAACTCGACACATTCAAGAGGAGGTATGTGAGGGGGGCTTCAACAAAAGAAGACGAACTATTCGATAAACTATCTCTCCTTCTCTTCGAAAAGCTTTTACATTGATAAATGAGCCGCTATCAGTGAACAGAACAGAAGCAATTGAACGAGGCATTCAATGGACGAAATAAAAAGAAAGAAAATCCACTTCCACCCACGTCTTCCTGGAAGAAGGCCAAAGAAGTTTCTGCTTTGTGTAAAACTTTTTATTTTTTTAAATATATGTGAAGGATAAATTTCTTTTTTTTTTTCTTCTTTTTTCCCAGTAAAAAACAAGAACAAGAGAGAATTCCCTACAGTTAATCTGAAAGAACAACTCTGTCATAGGTTGTGCTATCAAAAAATGGGAAGGAGTTGACGATTAAAAGTAGAGTGCCGATCGAATGGGAATAATTGTTTGGCAGAAGAAGTGTGAGAATGTTTTAGGTGGTGTCCACTTTGCTTGGAAGATTTATTTCTTTTCAGGATTTTGAGAAAGTTGGAGAATTTTATTCATCGATCGTGGGAAGGACATTTACAAAACGTCGTTATGGATAATCAATTCGAGAAGAGTTTAATATATATATATTGTATATATGTATTGTGTATAACTTTTTCAGGGGAGTAAATAATAGTAATATTTTTATTCTTAATAGTAATATTTTTCTTATGGTCACGTGCGGAATGATGCGAGTCGGAATTAAATGGAATTAAATAATGATGGGGCGTGATGCTTAAGGTCGATACGAAGTGTTATTTCGAGGAATTCAGTTCATTATTTCATTTTTAATATGAAATCTTTATTACGAATAATGTTTTTCTCCTTTTGTTGTTATCGTGTTCTGGTGGACAAGTGGCTAGCGCTGGTATCCGATGGTTCAGGTTCGAATCCTGCCATGTGTTTGTTAGGGGTTCGGAGTTCCCTAACAAATGTTAGGGGTATTTAAATTGTATTTAGGCACAAGATGACCGTTGAGCGTCAAACCAAATCTTTTGTTGATAAAAGATGGACTTAGTAATGACACTACAAATGATGTGTAAATGAAACAAGTAATTAATAATTAATTAGTTAATTGATAATATATTAATAGCATTTAAGGGTTAATTAATATGCTGTTTGTAAGAAACAACTTTTTGAAATAGTTATGGATTTACAACTTTGATTATTCACAGTGTTGCAGAATATTGCTTTAAAAATATATTTGATAAGTTTCAGTAGATTATTTTTTTTTTTTCGTATTTATGAAAATCTATTTGTTAATTTCTGTTTTTTTACTAGTTTTAAGATATCATAATGGAAGATTTTTCAATTTTTTTACAGTATCTTACTAAGACATACTAATAAGTACTAAAAGAATTACTCAGAAACTAACACCCTCAGGTATTTTATACGAAATACTACTCATTTGAGAAACACTGTCATTTTATTTTTAAAAAATTATACAAAAACCTCGAGTGTATTTTTATAATCTGTCCACGAATTTCTACAAATTTGTAAATACATAAATAATTGTATTAGTTATCTGATGAATTTTGTAGTAATTTCAAGTATTAAAATGAATTATTTTTTTTTATTTGGTAAGACAGATACTTCTACTTCTGTAAAATATATTATTATTCGCAATAGGTTTATATAGCAAAGAGAATTTATCATCGCAACTGGTGATATTATGAAGAGATTTATTGAACACTTTAGGTTGTTTACTGTAACGAAGATGAACTTTTCAAGAAAATCATCCGGATATTTTGAATAGAAGATTTTTTTATATTTATCATTACTGTCTGAAACAGTACAATATCATTATCAACGATTTTCATGGCAGTTTCATATGCGATTGTTCATTTTTGAAGAATCAATCAAGCTTTATTTTAAAATTACTTTTATTTAATGGTGGTTATAGTTGTAAATAACTTTTTTTTTAGATTAGTTTTTTTATGAAAACTTATTTTAATTCCTGATATTCAATTTTTAACTATTTGAAAGACTATTAAATAAACATAGGTCAACATAATCGTTATCATGACTATTTTGTTTCCTTATAACTTTTTTTATTTTATCAGATATGTATTACAATTTTTATCATACCCCATTTAATACGAAATTCTTTAATTCACAAAAAATAATAATTATTAAATTGATGGAATATTTAATAATCATAAGTCATGTGAATTTTTCAACAATGTGAGAGACAGATATCAAACATTAACAAAAAAGAAGACTTAGCTAAAAAGACACTTAAAAAGACATAGCTTTTCCAATTTTATATCTACGACAGAAAGAAAAGTAGGATCGTGTTCATGATTACATCGAGTCGCCGGTGTTTGCAGCTACTCTGACCTTTGAAGTCAAAATGTATTGGAAAACGATTAATCAGCTGCATGTTTTTGAAAGATTGCCATTCAGAAGCGTATTATCGAAAAGAAAACGATTTATTTATTTATTCTTTTTTGTTCACATCGCAAAAATCTTGTTCACAATTTTTTATTTGATGTCGCGTGCTTATTGCCACTGTAACGTACTTTTAAAAAATAATTTAATTAGCTAATTAACTTTTACCTTTTGATTTGCTTATACATTACATAAAGCATTAAGTTTTTAATAAATTCTAATAAATTGTCCTGCAGTGCAACTACAAACTTAATACTTCATTGACTACGTGAAATAATGTAATATTATTTGAAATATAATTGAATTTTAATTCGTTGTTTTAAAATTAAACGTCCTTAAATTGTTTGGATTAAGGTTTGGTTTGGTTTGTCACTCTACGGTCATCTTGTGCACATGAGGGTTAAACAGATCGGGACCTACAATTTGAAGGTTTGGATAAAGGAGATTCTCCTATGTTGTCCCATGTTTGATGCTGCTTACTTCTTGTCGCTGCAACGTACTTATTAAAAAATGAGTTAATTAGAAAGTTATCGTTTATCTTTTGTTTCGTTTATAAATCACATAAAGCATAAAGTTTTTTAATAAATTCTAATAAGTTATCCTGCCGTGCCACTACACTCTATTTCATGTAGTCAATCTAATATTATTTGAAATATAAATGAATCTCATTTAATTAAGTAGTAAAATTTAACCGTCATAATTAATTTCGATAAAGGAGAATTTTCCATGATTTTATCTAAATATTTTATGATTTTCCTTTATTCTTAAAATTTTCATTTGTTTATTAAGTCTAATACTTTTTAAACAGTTTTGTCTTATATTGCACCTAATTGTGAATAGGTACAATAACTCTTTTCAATTTTAGTAGAATCACTAAAAAAATATCACAACAGTTCTTTTCTTTTACTTTCCAAACATATTTAAAAGCTTAATCTGTGAGAAGAAGATAATTGTACAGAAATAATTTTGCAGATATTTTGTTCAATTAATTGTAGATGAATCCTTTCAATAAAACCAATTTTTTATTAAGCAATCCCATCTAATTTTTTTCATTTATTTTTTAAATATTTGTTTAATTTTTTTAATTATCAATTAAAGATGAATTATTTCAATGAAACCGTTTTTTTATTAACCAAACTCATCTATTTTTTTCATTTATTTTTAAAATGCTTGTTTAATTTTTTAATAATAAATTAAAGATTAATCATTTCAATAAAACTAAATTTTTATTAATCAATCTCAACTAATTTTTTTTTTCATTTATTTTTAAAATGTTCGTTTAATAATCAATTAAATGTGAATCATTTCAATAAAATAAATTTGTTATTAACATACCTTATCTATTTTTTCCACTTATTTTTAAAATGTTTGTTTAATTTTTAATAATCAGTTAAAGACGGATCATTTCAATAAAACCAATTTTTTATTGACCAATTTCATCTAATTTTTCATTTATTTTTAAAATGTTTGTTTAATTTGTTTTAATAATGAAACCGACTGTTTTGAAACAATTCTGTACTGATTGATATTGCATGTAATCATGTGTATAAAACTGAAAACCCCTAATTTTAATTCTTTAAAGATCTTTTTTTATTCTACAAATACAATATTTGTCATGGAATATATATATTTTTTGCAAGAATTTTATGTTTTTTATTATTCTTAAACAAACATGCTTATGCAAACCGTACAATTCCATAAAATAAATCATTCCTACTTAATAATAATTTCATTGCAGAATATAAATAATACGTTTAATTAAAGAAATAAGAGCTGAAAATTTTACCACTTTCTCGAAAAATTTTTCGAAATCAAGAGCACTTTCCTTCCTCCATCCAACACTTAATGAAGCATAACTCGTTTTAATGATGTTCTTTTTTCTTTTTCGCATGATCTTTCGCACTACATCTCTACGAATCCAAACAGAAGATGAGATCATTAGAGCAGATCTTGGATCAACTTCTTAATTCTCGGAGTTTAAAGTAAACACACTTTTCTTCGCCAATTAGGCTGCATTTTTTCCCATGTTCTTGAATCAACTTAGAAAGGAAAACTTAGAGCGGATCCACTTGAACGAATCGTTATCTCTTTTCGCCGGAAGAGGGCGTTAGCATTGTTAACAACGTGAATCAGCCGGGTTGGATCACCATCAGGGGAAAGTTGCTGTTGTGAAGTGTTTCGTTAATGTTGCAGGATTATTTCCTGTTTATTCAAATAAGCCGAAATTTAATAAAATACACCAAGGAAATTTATAATGAACGTTATTAAGTAAATTACAAGAATGATTAAACAAGTAATCATAATTAAAACAGCAATTTAAATTATATATATAATATCAATTGTTTGGCAAAGATATTAATAAGTAATTATTTTGTTTATTTTATTTATATTTGAATTTTTTTTTTTTTTTTAAAAAAAACTTTTTACTTTTAAAGACATATATATACTCCATTCTTGATGTAAAAATCTATAAATATTTGAGGAAAAATTAGCAGTAAATCTGAAGATATGTTTGCCAAAATTTAATGAATAAATCATTATTGATCTGTTCTATATTTCTTGGACATGTACCAAACGAATTTCTTCCATAAGAAATAATGAGGAAATAATTAATTCGTCCCCATGAAAAATTCCTATTTTTATTGGCATATTATACTTTTGATGGGTTGTATAAAACAACTTAAAACTGTATTAAAATACAATAACACAAAAGCAGTTAGACGACATGCATACATAAATAAAAATTTGCCAAATTTAATTTTTTCTTTTATGTGTCTTTTCTCTACTTTGCATCTAGTTGAAGATGACCAAATTTGACGTTTACTAAAAATCTATTCAAAGAACTTTATTTCTGTTTCTCCTCAGGAGTTTGGCTATTCAAACTCCAAACAATGCTATTAAGTCTTGTTTGGACTTGTTTGGTTTAGTACTTCTTTGCAAGATTTTTGACATCCATTCATTTGGCAAAAATTTTGACGCATGGGATTTATATGCAAAAAAAAAAAAATGTCGTATATCAAGTAAAATTTTTATCGTTTCAATGCAGTCGTATACCGAGTTACCATTGTATTTAAAAAATTTCTGCTATTTATTGAGAGAAAACAACTGGTTTTTCTAGAAGCTACTCCAGTTATTATATATTATATTTTGATTTTTAAAATTTATGATGGTCATCATAATTATTATTTTTTTATTTGAGCTTTTTTTCGATAATTGAATAAAAAAATAGAGAAATAATATTTTTTGCAATCTTCTTATTCAATTTAATGATATGATAATGTTTTATAGCAAAGCAAAAAGAACATGATTGATTGACATGTAGAGTGTAACAATTTTTGACACTTATGAATAAAAGATGGAAAATAAACATAAAAATAAATTTTAGGATCAAATGCAAAATTTAAAAAAAACAAATGAGAGAATCCTATCATATTTTAAAAACTGACATTTTTGTAGTGAAAAATTTATGTTTTTTAAAATAAAGAATTGAAGGAATGTATGGAGTTGAATGTTGCTTATAATATATGACTTTGGTGACGAGGAAAAAAATTATTTAAGAAAATTCTCCTGATTTGCTATTGGAGGCAGTCTGTAATTTGTTATTGAGTTAACACGTATATAAATGGGCATATCATCTCCAAAGTTTTTGATGCTATACCCTTTAATGTTTCTTTCAGATTGGACCAAAAAATTTGAAATCAGTTCAGTTCGAAATTCGTCTTAGGTCGGCCAAAGAATTATAAAGATAATGAAGTTAACTTTCTGGATCTTTAGATTTGAAGAAGAAGGAATAATTCTGTTTTGAAGTTTATTGCAACCATATAGTCGCAAATTAGGACAAGAACAACTGCATTTATAGTTAAAAAGTAATATATCTTAATAACCAAAATTTTTGTACAAGATATCATTCTTGTGTGTTTCTCTTTATATTACCCAATTGTCTGACTTTATCAAGAGGATCTCACAAACGTGTTCAGGTTTACATAAGAGAGTGATTCAAATCCCGTTTTGATTGAAGAGAGAATGCAATTCTGCTGCCCATTCAAAATGCACAAGAGGCCTGTTTGAGTCTATTTCCTTCACAACAAATGAATGGAATTACTGTCTTCACTGACTCAAGTGAAGATAGCGTCTTACAGGCTCTTGATAAAGGTTTTCAAGTATGATCTTGAACATTGTATCTTTTTTAGAACAAAAGAGAAAAATTCTTCCTCTAAAAATTGGATTTTTATACAAAAAAAAAAGGAATATTAATTTATAAATGATACTAGATATCAAGGTAGCAAAAAGTAATTGTATAAAGAACAGTTATTCCGTATCTCATTTTATCTCTCGCATCACGAATCTCGTATCTAATTCTATCTCTCGTATCTCGATCCTTATCTCATTTTATCATTTGAATTTGTTTCTAAATTCAATACAAAATAAAATGATCTAGTTCCTAAACTTTTAGAGACAATCGTATCAATTATGTTCAACCAAAATGTTTTTCTCAACAAAACAAAATAAATTAACAGTATAAAGCTCGAGTAATTCTATTCAATTGATATGAGTAATTCAATTGAGTTCATTATTTATCAACATATTTATAAAATTCATTTGTCAAAAAATGACTTAGCTAATTTTCTGGTAAAGTGCTTTAAAATTTCCGCTCTACAACGAATTTCCTATTAAATGAAGAACAGTAAAAAACTGTTCATAATTCAATTTTATTACAATAATGTTACAAAAAAATTTCTCTTTGAAAAATGCATATCATCATAAATAATTTTTTAAGTGAATATCCGTTGGAATGATAAATTTAAAAAATTATTTTTAAATATATAGAAAAGAAAAAATAAAAAAAACATGCCCTATATTTGATTAGTTCATTATGCAAGAATGGGAAAAAAATAATAATTCAATATCTTTCCGGTCGATTTAGACTTGAAAGAATTTTTAGAATGTATTCTTCCGGGCGAAAAATTGTTCTTTCAAAAAGAACCTTCCGAGTAATCCTGCTTAAAGAAATAGAAAAGGTGATTAACAACATGTCTTCTCTCCATGCAAGAAGAAAAGAGATGTTTTTAATCTAGAATTCAGTTCTCATAAATTTGAGCTATGATATTTAATTTAACTAGAAATCTGGGGGGAACAAGATGTATTAATTAGAACGCATTTTATTCTAATTTTTTTTTGCGAATTTCTTTTTTCTCGGAAATGCAACATTTTGCTGCAACATTTAGTTGCCTCCTCTGGAAATTGACAGTTCTTGAAGGTGTAAGAATATAAGTGGATTTAGTTTTCCAGCCTCTTTGTTAAGAACAAAGTTTTAAGAAGAAGAAGAAGGAAGACTTCATTCGGCTTTTAATTTCTGAAAAGCTTTTGTAATTTTTATTGGTTCGAAATTTCTTTTCTTTAATTCCCGGAAAACTTCAAGGCAGACTTCCCTTTATCCTTTTTAATCCAATTAGAGAACGGTTGTGTCTCTGAGATAGTTTATTTTCCTCCCCGAGGTATTTCTGCGCTTTGACAAGTGAAAAGTTATCTACTTAAATGTTTTAAAATGTCACAGAGAGCTTCTTTCTTTTGCTCGTCGTTTAGAAAAGAAAGATTAAAATATTGTTATGATTTGTATTATTATTCTTAATAATGCTGTCGAATGAAGGATATCGCAGATCATATTAAAGGCAAATCTGTTTCATTTTTTATGCAAGAAATCCGAAGTTTCGAGAACATATTTAAATATTAGATCCTTCTTTTCTTGATCTTCTGTAATATCTGATTAATTTTGGTAAAATATTCATGTCCGACGTTTTATTTGGATATGCTTAAATATGGGGATCCAAAATAAAATGTCTTTTTCAAATAAGGAAATATGATTTAGTATGTGAAATATTGGATATCTGATTAAGCTAATTAGGTTTGTATAAAGCTAGGCTAATTCTATTCAGTTGATATAAACAGTTCCATTGAGTTCTATTTATTAACATAGTTATAAAATTCTTAATCAAAAAATGACTACTCTAAAACGAATCTCCTATCCAATAAAATTTATACAAAATTCAAGTGTTTCAACAATGTTACAAAAAAATATCCTCTTCGAAAAATGCATAATCATCAAAAATAATTTTTTTAAAGGAATATCCGTTGGAATGATAAATTGAACAGAAAAATAATTTTAAATATATAGATGCAGCTAATAAAAATAAACATGCTCCTCTTTTGAAAATTGCGAATATTTGATTAGTCCATTATGCAAGAAGGGGGAAAAAATAATTCAATATCTTTCCTCCCGATTTAGATTTGAAAGAATTTTAGAATGTATTCTTCAGGGCGAATATTTGTTCTTTCTAAAAAGAACCTTCCAGTAATCCTAATTCTTAAAAAATAGAAAAGGTGATTAACAACATGTCTTCTTACCGTGCAAGAAGAAAGAGATGTTTTAATCAGAATTCAGTTCTCCTAAATTTGATCTTTGATATTTAATTTAACTAGGAAATCTGAGGAACAAGACGTATTAAATAGAACGCATTTATTCTAATTTTTTTTTTTTTTGCAATTTTTTTCCTCGTTCTGGAAATACAACATTTTCTGCGAGGCGAGTATAATTGTCCTCCTCTGGAAGTTGACAGTTCTTGAAGGTGTAAGAATATAAGTGGATTTAGTTTTCAAGTCTCTTTGTTAAGAACAAAGTTTTAGGAAAAAAAAGGATGACTTCATTCGGCTTTTAATTTCTGAAAGCTTTTGTAATTTTTATTGGGTCGAAATTTCTTTCTTGGAAAACTTCAAGGAAGACTTCCACATATCCTTCTTAATCCAATTAGAGAACGGTTTGTGTCTCTGAGATAGTTTATTTTCCTCCCGGTGGTATTTCTGCTCTTTGACAAGTGAAAAGTTATCTACTTACATGTTTTAAAATGTCACAGAGAGCTTCTTTCTTTTTGCTCGTCGTTTAAGAAAAGAAAAGAATAAAATCTTGTTATGATTTGAATTATTATACTTACTAATAATGATGTTGAATGAAGGATAATCATGCAGATCATATTATATGCAAATCTGTTTCATTTTTATACAACAAATCCAAAGATTCTTGAGAACATATTTAAATATTTGGATCATTATTTTCTTAATCTTCTGTAATATCTAATCAATTATTATTAAAATATTCATGTCCGATATTTTATTTGAAAGTTCTTAAAAATGGTCATCCAAATACAAATAAATGTGAAACAGGAAAAATGATTTTAAAATAATTTAATAACAATAAAAATTTCGGATAATAAAGAATAAATTTAACTAAACAATAAAATGCTTGTTAGGGGAAAAGTATTGTTTGTATTGACATAAATAATATTTATTGCATTGTATTGTTTGTATTATTTTACAATATGTGTCCCTTGACACAGAATTGTTATTATTGTAAATCAAATCTTATCTTATTAAATAATCAAAATTATAACTTCTATATAAATTAAATTAAAATTAATCGGGATGCATGCATGATTATTCATAATAATGACATTGTTGAGAATGTCAACTAAAATAATTTATAACAAATACAGAAGGTGATTTTCACATGCTTTTATAAAACTATGAATTTTCTAACAAATTAGAGAATAAACATAAATTATTAACAATAATTATTTTAGGATTACTAGATCATTTATACTAGCTTAAATGATCCTATGAAAACCAATGATTAATTTAAAACCAGGACAATCAGACTGATAACTTTTATAAATTGAACAAATGATTAAATTTTCTCAGTTTTTATAATGGTGTCAATAAAATTTTCCATTTATGTTACCTAATTAATGAGGAAGGTCAAGATAAAGAAATTGTTCATGAAATTATCTTTGTAAGAACGTAACCATAACATAACATTTTCGCCAAAATTTTTTTCTTTCCTAACTATATGGTAACATGTTGTTGTAAATATTTAACTAAACAATATTGATAAGAAAAGTATTGTTTTGTAATGGTTGTGATTATCAAAAAGGGATAACATCATCTGTTTCATTTCGTTTCATCTGACTGTCTCGATAAGGAACAGCCTTCTCTGATCTTGTCTCCCTTCTGTGCTGGATGTCTTGGTACATGAAGACAATGCCCTGTCGGAGTCATTTAAAAACTCGACACATTCAAGAGGAGGTATGGGAAGGGGCTTCAACAAAAAGAAGACGAACCATTCGATAAACTATCTTTCCTTCTTTTCGAAAAGTTTTACATTGATAAATGAGCCGCCATCAGAGAACAGAACAGAAGCAATTGAACGAGGCATTCAATGGACGAAAAGGCCAAATAAAAAAGAAAGAAAGATCCATCTCCACCCCACGTCTTCCTGGAAGAAAGCCAAAAGTTTCTTCTCGGTGTAGAACTTTCATTTTTTATTTTTAAAAAAAATATATGTGAAGGATAAATTTCTTTTTTTCTTCTTTTTCTTCCCAGTAAAAATAAAGAACAAGAGAATTCTTTGCAGTTAATCTGAAAGAACCACTTTGTCATAAGTTCTGCTATCAAAAAATGTGAAGGGTTTGGCGATTAAAAGTACGAGTGACGATCGAAATGGGAATAATCGTTTGGCACAAGAAGTGTGAGAAATGTTTTAGGTGGTGACCCACTTTGCCTGGATGATTTATTTCTTTTCGGGATTTTGAGAGAAGTTGGCGAATTTTATTCATCGATCATGTTGAGGACATTTACAAAACGCATTTTTAATCATCTTTTCGAGAAGAGTTTAAAAGATATCAATATATATATATATATAACTTTTTCATGTCATAGATAATAGTAATATTTCAATTGTGAATGCTCAGTTGAGGAATGAGACTTGAGATCAATACTAGTAGTAATTTCTAGGAATTTTGCTTATTATTTTGTCGGTAATATTAAAAACATTATTACGAATAAGGCTTCTCTCTCTCTCTCTTTCTTTCTGTATATATATATATATATATATATATATATATATATGTGCATATAGTAATATTTCTTTCTATTCTGAATGCATAAATAGTTATATTAGTGAATTTTGTATTACTTTCAACTATTAAAATGATTTATTTATTTTTATTTGGTAAGCCAGGTGATATTTTTCTGTAGAATATATTATTATTCTCAATAGGTCGATATACACTCATGTCCATAAATTAAGGATAATTCAGAATCACACAGAAATTGAACTCTAAAATAAAAATTTCACCTGTAGAATTATCAAACACATTTTGAAGAAGAATATGCAAATTACAGGAAACCACCAGATGGCGCGGATAGTACGTCACAATGACGAGAGTGTAAGAGAGGGGGTATATAAGGAATGGTGGCAAAAGAAGTAAAATTGTTCACAAGCGCTTTAAAAGCCTTTCAGTGCAATGGAACAAAGGAAGCATTCGGATGATTTTTACGTGGTAGAATTATCGGACTACTGGAATGTGGACGTACTCAGCTGGAAGTATCCGAGGAACTTGGAATCGCCCAGAGTATCATCTCCAGGCTTTGGCAACGATTCCAAGGTGATGGTAATGTGAGTAGATGTTACAGTACAGGTCGCCCCGAGTTACAACGTCGAATGAGGACCGGTATTTAGCAGTTACTTCGAAACAAACAGACGGAGCACAGCATCACACCTGTCTCATCAGCTCTCTTCAGCTACCGGTACGGCAGTTTCAAGGCAGACCGTGTACAGACGCTTAGGGCACATTGGTCTATATGCTCGTAGGCCTGTCAGATGTGTTCCACTTACCGCTGCAACTCACTGTCGCCTGCGATTAACCTGTAGTAGAGAGCATGCATTGTGGAAACACCGCAACAGTGGTCTGGTGCTGTTTTCCGACGAGTCAGGTTTAGTTTGCAGTCTGATTCTCGCCGGACTTTATATGGAGGCGCCAGGTACCCGTTACCACCAAAGAGAACACCATTGAACGACACCGTTACGGTGGTGCAAGGATGGCTCGTTTGGGGAGGAATTATTCTTGGTTCCAAAACTGACCTGCATGTTCCGAGTGTAACGATGGCAGGCCATATCTATCGGGATATCATTCTGGAACAACATGTACGTTTGTTTTGGGGCGCTGGGTGCTGAATTTCTGTTTATGGATGACAAACCTGTCCTCACCGTGCAAACATTGTAGACGAATGCCTTCAATTGGAGGATATCACCCGTATGGATTGGCCAGCATACTCACCGGACTTGAATCCAATAGAGCATGTGTGGGATATGCTTCACCGACGAATTGCAGCCCGTCAACCCCCTCCCACCTATCAACCGGAACTTCGGAGGGCATTGCTTTATGAGTGGTGTAATATTTCCCAAGATCAGATTGATAATTTTATACTCAGCATGCCTAGGCGTTGTAAGGCCTGTATTGCATCGTCCGGGAGACATACTCCATATTAACCATCTACTAACCAGGTTATACTGTTTTTTGTAAAAATGTTCTTTTTTGAAATTTGCTCAGGGAGTAAAAATCGCAAATTTTATTAATTATGTCAAACATATAGCATCTTTTTTGCTCTTTACCTTTTGTTTAATAAATAGATTTTACAAATAAGTCAAATTTGTTTTGCATCTGTCTCTTTCTTTGCCTGAACTTCATTATCCTTAATTTATGGACATGAGAGTAGCAAACAGAATTTATCATCCATTATAACTGCATATTACGAAGAGATTTATTTCTTAGGTTGTTTACTGTAAAAAGATTAACTTTTCGTGAAAACCATCCGGATATTGTGAATAGAAGAGTTTTTTAATATTTATTATTAATGTCAGCAAAAAATCATGATAAATGATTTCTATGTCAATTTCATATGTGATTGATCATTTTTGTTGAATAGATCACGTTTGGTTTTACGATTACTTTTATTTAATGGTGGTTATAATTGAAAGACTTTTTAATTCCTAATATTCAACTTTTAACTGTTTGAAATAAACATAGGTCAAAACAATCGATAGAGTCGATAGAGTCAATAATAGATAGAGTCAATATTTCTTTTCTCATAATTATTTTACTTTATCAGATATGCATTCCCATTTAATACGAAATTCCCCACAAAAAACTAATTAGTAAATTGATGGAATATTTAATATTCGTAAGTCATGTGAATTTTTCAATATCCCATGTGAGAGACAGGTATCAAATACTAACAAAAAAAAATTTTTTCTGTTTTATAGCTGCAGTAGGAAAAAAAGACATAAATTTCCCAGTTTTATATCTTCGACAGAAAGAAAAGCAGAATCGTGTTCATGATTACATGGAGTCGCTGGTGTTTTTGCAATCTCTTTGACCTTTGGAGTCAAAATGTATTGGAAAACGATTAATCAACTGCATGTTTTTGAAAGATTGCCATTCAGAAGCGTATTATCTAAAAGTAAATGATTTATTTATTTATTCTTTTTGTTTTCATCAAAAATCTTGTACAGAATTTTTCGTTTGATGTCGTTGCTTTTGGGACTGCAACGTACTTTTAAAAAATGAGTCTTAATTACCGTTTACCTTTTGTTTTATTTACATCACATAAAGCATTAGGTTTTTAGTAAAATTCTAATAAATTCTCCTGCCGTGCCATTACACTCTATTTCAAGTAGTCAGTGTAATATTATTTGAAATATAAATGAATCTTATTTCATTAAGTGGTAAAATTATACTGTCTTAAATAGTTTGGATAAAGGAAAATCTTCCATGTTCAGCATTTCATTGGTACTCTATAAGAAATGATGGAAAGTTAATGAATTTTTTTAATATTATATTTGCGTATTTTATTTTATTGTTTAGAAATTAATAGATATATAATTGTTTCTATATCGCGAGTTAGGAGACAAGATAATGATAATAATATGTTGGAATTAATGGAAACGAAAGGGCAGATATTCAGGTAATAAAGAAGTTCCTGGACTGTGTCCTATCTCTTTTGACACATTTAGGAGAACTATAAAAGGACAAGGATTAAGTCATGGTATATAGTGAATCTACAATAAGTGGTCAAATTTGTATGGATCTATTTTCAATAAAGTCATAGGTAACAGCAGAGGCTGGAGGGCCAGGAAAACATGTCCTGATCACACGGAATTTTTATTATGGTGTTTTTGCTTTTTAAATCTTTATCCTTAGAACATTTCACTTTTTTTTAAGACCTTCTAGTCGTTTTTTGTTAATAATGTCTGGTCCTTTTCCTTTGTAATTTTGATTATAAACAACGATTATAAACGTTCTGATAAAGTTTTAAAGGTTTTAACGTTTAAATGTTTTTAACGATTATAAACGTTTTGATTATAAGCATTCTTTTTGATTCTACAGTGAGTGTCCAAATTTTTATGGATTGAGTTTCAATAAAGCCATAGGTAACAACAACAAAACATAATAATAAAAATAGTGAGTGTTACATATAATAGTAGGCTTTATAAATGCCAACTTACACTTTTTACGAAAAGTACAAAAATTCTACAAAGAGGTGCAATGTATTGACAGACTATTATATCAAATTTTGCTCATTTCACTCTTCATCGATGAAACATCCTTTTCATCCACTCTTTCAAAAATCTTTTTGGTATGCAGCAATTTTTAACTGTTCTCAAGCGTAAACAAATCTTCACAGTCATTTTTCTTCAAGGAAAACAAACGCCAACGCAGAATGATCGAGAACAGCACAACCTCAACCCCACGCCCTACTTTGCCGCATAAAAGCAAAGGGATCACATTTATTTAGATGCCCCTACCAAAATAAGCAATATCCCCCCTCCCCTCCTCTTCTGGCACCTACTCAGAAGAAGAACCGAACCGAAAACCCTCATAAATCTCTGCACCGCGCCTAGAGTTCCCTTTCATTAGACAAGCACAATTTATGGGAAGGGGATCTGTGTGCTTAAAGCGCGCCAAACTGCGTTCCAATTTGCTTATGCTAATTCGACTTTTAAGATGCCAACGCGCCAGATCCCGTGATAAAGGGCGATCATTCTAGAACTGTGATGATCCTCCCAGACTGAAGAGGAGGGAAAGGAAATGATGATTGGAGTTCAATTTCGTGTAAAAGAGGTCAATTAAGTCGCTATTCGTCATCAGTAAGCGAAACGAGTCCAATTGCAGCTTCTGGAATGGATATCGCTCTCGCGTTTGGAGCCATTTTCCATTTTCTAGAATGATTGATGGATTCGCTCTGCGATTCCATTTAGCGATTCGCGGAACTGGTCATTGATGTGGAGTCCTTATTTTAATTGAGTGGTGGATCAGTATATAGGGAGATGATGAAAGGAAGGATGGTTTGGTGTGAATGGAATGGGTCTTGTTTTAGAATGGGAATATAGTAGGCGAATAATGGGGTGAAATGATAATGCATATTTCTGTCATCAAATGGGGGGGAATTGGAACTGTCACTGGGAAAATGATGTTCGCTTTTAAATTTGGGTTATTTAGATAATACTCTTCCAGTGACTAATTGGCGATCGTTTCTCGTCAAGGAGCTAATTTAGTTTAAAATACTAACTACTTCGCTAACTTACTTAAACTTTCTTATAAGCTTTTATAACTGCATTAAGACTTTAATTGTTATTGTTAATTTTGAAAATAATCCTTGAGCAGTTTTAAAATAATCTTTATGAATATTGCTCTTGTAATAAACTATAATTTTATAATTAGAACAAAAGGTCCTGAAGGCTGAGTGGTTAGAAGTTGGGCGCTTGGTACCACAGGTTTGGGTTCGAGTCTCGGCGGTACCATGGATGTTTGTAGGGTTCAGTATCCACTTTAAATCGTAGGTCCCGGTCTAATAGAATCGTAGAGGTTTGTTAGCGTTACTCGTGTCCGTATCCATATCTTCAAGGTACACATACTCCCTGGGTAGTGCTAAATGAGTAACTTCGGTACAGCCGCTGCTTATGGCATTTAGATAACTGCCTAATTATTTGCCAGATGAACCAGAAAAAAAAAACAATTAGAACAAAATAACATACATTTTACATGTTTAAGAAAAAATCTTCATATTTACAAACAAAATATGATCATTGAAATTTCTACAATATATGTCTGTAAGCAACGCATATTATATGGTGAACAACGAGTTATTCACAATATGTGTGCTAAATGTCTACATAACAATAAAAATAATTTTAAAGTAAAAATAGGTTTGAAAATTGAAAAATTTTAATAAAATATATTTAATGATCAAAATGACGTCTAATGTTTAATTTTTATCTGCAGTTACTGATTATTAGTCTGATTAATTATCATTGATGCATTTTTCCTTGCTAAAGGTTCTTTCACTTCAGAACTATGTCCCAATGATTAAATATCGCATTTTGGTAAAGTCATTAATTTTGGGAAACTAAACTTGGTTTCATTAATTACATTCGATTGCTTTGTTCAAAAAAAACTGACAAAATATTTAATTACAGCTTTCAAACCACAAAATCTAATTGCTGAAACATCGACATGATTTTCAATACTGTTTAATATCAGTGAAATTCAATACCTTCACCACTTTTTTACAAGCGTTATCACCACAACTTTACTACATATATCTTTATTTGATTAATTGACACCCATTCATTTTATTTTCACTGAAAAAAACGAAAGAAGAAGACACAACAAAGAGAGATGAACCCAAAGTTTCACTATTAATATCTCTTTATGAATTACTCCCAAGGTGTCGAATCCAGAACAATGAATTGATGGATGGACCTCTCTTAAAATTAATACTGCAGTACAAGCATGGATGAAGGCGAAGTATTCAAGTGATGAAAGAGATGAATCACCTTCACTTAGAATAAAACCGCTAGATTCTTCTTATCACTCTCAAAAACAACTTCTGGAGACTTACTAAAACTTGAGTTAAGTTGATAGTTTTGAAGTTGGGGTCCTTGTTTTAGTAGTTTGATAAAAAAAACATTTTTCTACAAGAGATAATAACTGTAGAAAAGAGATAATATTCAAAATATTTTTTTTTTTTTCGTGAAAAATAAGTTGTGGTCCATTTGTCTGTTTCGTATTTTTTTTTTATAAAGACAATTTTTCGTATCTTATTTTATCTCATTTTCCTTTTATCATTTCGATTTGTTTGTAAATTCAATACACTAATAAAAAGTTAAATCCACTTAACCCTTTTGAGACCATCTTATCAATTATGTTGTACCAAAAATCCTTTTCACAAAAACCAAAATAAATAAATAGTATAAAGCCCAAGTAATTCCTTTCAGTTGATATGAGTAATTCTATTGAGTTTCTTATTTATCAACATATTTATTAAATTCATTATCAAAAAATGACTTAGCAAATTTTCTGGTAAAATTCCTTAAAAATTCCGCTCTACAACGAATCTCCTATCAATAAAAAACAATAAAAACTTTTCAAAATCCCCAACAATGTTACAAAAAAAAAAAAAAAACTCCTCTTTGAAAAGTGTATAATCATCATAAATATTTTTTAAAGGAATATCCATTGGAATGATAAATTTAAAAAAAAATATTTTTAAATATATAGATATAGCTAATAAAAATAAAAAATGCCCCTCTGTTGAAAAATGAGAATATTTGATTAGTCCATTATGCAAGAAAGGGGAAAAAAAAATAATAATTCAATATCTTTACGCTCGATTTAGATTTGAAAGAATTTTTAGAATGTATTCTTCCGGGCGAAAAATTTTTCTTTCAAAACGAACCTTCCCAGTAATCCTTATGCTTAAAGAAATAGAAAAGGTGATTAACAACATGTCTTCTCTCCATGCAAGAAGAAAAGAAAAGTTTTAATCTAGAATTCAGTTCTCCTAAATTTGAGCTTTGATATTTAATTTAACTAGGAAATCTAGGGGAACAAGATGTATTAATTAGAACGCATTTATTCTAATTTTTTTTTTTTTTTAGAATTTCTTTGTCTTTTTTTGTTTTGGAGCTGTAACATTTTTGCTGCGAGGCGAGTTTAGTTGTCCTCCTCTGGAAGTTGACAGTTCTTGAAGGTGTAAGAATATAAGTGGATTTAGTTTTCAAGCCTCTTTGTTAAGAACAAAGTTTTAAGAAGAAGAAGAAGAAGGAAGACTTCATTCGGCTTTTAATTTCTGAAAGCTTTTGTAATTTTTATTGGTTCGAAATTTCTTTTTCTTTTAATTCCCGGAAAATTTCAAGGAAGACTTCCCTTATCCTTCTTAATCCAATTAGAGAACGGCTGTGTCTTTGAGATAGTTTATTTTCCTCCCTGAGGTATTTCTGCGCTTTGACAAGTGAAAAGTTATCTACTTAAATGTTTTAAAATGTCACAGAGAGCTTCTTTTCTTTTTGCTCGTCGTTTACGAAAAGAAAGAATTAAAATCTTGTTATGATTTGTATTATTATACTTAATAATGCTGTTGATTGGAAGGATATTTCAGGTCATATTATATGCAAATCTCTTTCATTTTTATGCAACAAATCCTAAGATTCGAGAATATATTTAAATATTAAGATCATTATTTTCTTGATCTTCTGTAATATCTAATTAATTTTGGTAAAATATTCATGTCCGACGTTTTATTTGGAATCGCTTAAAAATGGGAATCCGAAATAGAAATAAATGGGAAACATAGGAAACTGATTTTAAAATATTTTCAAATAAATTAATAATAATAAAAATTTCAGAATAATTAAAAAATAAATTTAACTAAGCTATAAAATGTTTGATAGGAAAAAGCATATCGCTATTATTGTAAATCAAAAGAATTATATTAAATAATCCAAATTTTAATTTATATATAAATTAAATTTTAAAAAAATTGGGATATATGCATGATTATTCATAATAATGACATTACTTAGAGAATCAACTCAAATACGGTATAACATAATACAAATGCTATTTGTTATTCACATACAGTTGTAACGACAGTGCGCCCCTCCCCATACTCACTATAAACATATATGGTTTATCTATATATATGGTAATTTTTACGGTCCTTGTTATATTACATATTGATTTCCAAGATAAAAGACCATTTCTTAAAATATCAAAGTTGATTTTGTTTCTCTCATTCACCACAATCTTCTAGAGTTCATATGTTTTGGATTGTTTGCCAATACAAAATAATACAATAAATTTGCAATTCTAATTATTTGAAAAGTCAGACGCTGAAGTGTTATGAATAGTCTCGTATTTAAAAAACAAACAAATTCAATTGTCCCAGAAAAATAATTTCGTATTCTTGTTCATAGTTCTTTTACAGTTTTCCGATGAACTTGAATAAAGAATGAAAAAATTTTCGATAGTCAACAGAAACTGATTTATTTCATATCTCATGGTTATTTTCTCTGATCAACTCTTGGGTCAAATTTTGAAGCAATAATTTTTTTTTGAAAAATTTCTAAAAATTAATAGTTTGAAAAACTCATATATTTTTCAAAGAATATACGAGTAAGAGCTCTATATAAGATTCAGAAAATCGTATACTATAAATGTATATTTCTTCTTCATTGGAGCAACAACCCCGTGGTGAGCCAAGTGTGGCTACTACTACTGGTCTAGCTACTGGCAGATTTCGACAGGAGATGTATAAATGTATACTACAAATGCAATATACTATATAATATAAATAAGAAATATTCTAGAAAATTAGAGAATAAACACAAATTATTAACATTAATTATTTTAGGATTAGTAGATAATTTATATTAGCATAAATGATTTACTAATCCTAAAATAATTTCCTATAAAAATCAATAAATTATTAAAAAAACTTGAAAATAATATTGATAACTTTTATAAGTTTAACAAATCAATAAATTTTCTTTGTTTTTATAATAAATTGTCAATAAATTTAGGTTACTTAATTAATAAAGAATGTCAAGTATTAGTTCATGAAATTATCATTGTAAGGAACATGACCGTGTCATTTAGCCAAAATTCCTTTCCAGTTACATGTTGAACTGACTATGTGGATAAGAAAAGAAATGGTTGTGATTATCTGGAAATGATAACGTCATCTGTTTCATTTCATGTCATCCGACTGTCTCGATAAGGAACATCCTTCTTTGATCTTGTCTGCCTTCTGCGCTGGTAGTCTTGGTACATGAAGACAGTGTCCTGTCGGAGTCATTTAAAAACTCGACACATTCAAGAGGGGGTATGTGAGGGGGCTTCAACAAAAGAAGACGAACTGTTCGATAAACTATCTCTCCTTCTCTTCGAAAAGTTTTACATTGATAAATGAGCCGCCATCAGAGAACAGAATAGAAGCAATTGAACGAGGCATTCAATGGACGAAAAGGACCGAATAAAAAGAAAGAAAATCCACCTCTACCCACGTCTTCCTGGAAGAAGGCCAAAGAAGTTTCTTCTCTCTGTGCAGAACTTTTATTTTATTTAAGCAAAAATATATATGTGAAAGATAAATTTCTTTTTTTTTTTCTTTTCTTCCCAGCAAAAATAAAGAACAATGAGAATTCTTTGCAGTTAATCTGAAAGAACCACTCTGTCATAGGTTGTGCTATCAAAAAATGAGTAAGGAGTTGGTGATTAAAAGTACGAGTGCCGATCGAATGGGAATAATTGTTTGGCACAAGAAGTGTGAGATTGTTTTAGGTGGTGTCCACTTTGCCCGGATGATTTATTTGTTTCCTGGATTTTGAGAGAAGTTGGAGAATTTTATTCTTTGGTCGTGGGGAACACGACCAAAGCGCTTATGGATCAACAATTCGGAAAGAGTTTAAGATATATAACTTTTATTATGTAGATAATACTAATATTTAGATTCTGAATGGTCACTTCAGAAACGATGCGAATCGGAATTTAATGTAATTATCGAGGAATAATGTTTGAGGTTACTAGTAGGCCTTTACAGGAATTCTTTTTATTATTTGTTTACAATATTAAAACCTTTAATTCGAATATTGTTTATATATCTATATCTAAATATCTAACTACCTATATGTATTTGTAACTTTTTCATGTTGTTTATAATGGTAATATTTCGACTCTGAATGACCAATTGAGAAAGGATGCGAATCGAAATTTAATGAAATTATTGAGGAATGAAGCTTGAGGTCAATATTAGCAGTCATTTCAAATAATTATAATTCAAATAATTTTTGTTTTTAATATTAAAAATAGTATTACGAATAATGTTTATATATCTAAATATCTATATCTATCTATCTATATACACGCATGTCTATAAATTAAGGATAAGGAAGTTCAGGCAAAGAAAGAGACAGAAGCAAAACAAATGTGACTTATTTGTAAAGTCTATTTATTAAACAAAAGGTAAAGAGCAAAAAGATGCTATATGTTTGACATAATTAATAAAAATTGCGATTTTTACTCCCTGAGCAAATTTCAAAAAGAACCTACTTACAAAAAACAGTATAACATGGTTAGTATGATGGTTAATATGGAGTATGTCTCCCGGACGATGCAATACAGGCCTTACAACGCCTAGGCATGCTGAGTATCAAATTATCAATCTGATCTTGGGGAATATTACACCACTCATCAAGCAATGTCCTCCGAAGTTCCTGTTGACAGGTGGGAGGGGGTTGACGGGCTGCAATTCGTCGGCCAAGCATATCCCACACATGCTCTATTGGATTCAAGACCGGTGAGTATGCTGGCCTATCCATACGGGTGATATCCTCAATTGAAGGCATTCGTCTACAATGTTTGCACGGTGAGGACGGGCGTTGTCATCCATAAACAAAAATTCAGCACCCATAGTGCCCCAAAACGAACGTACATGTTGTTCCAGAATGACATCCCGATAGATGTGGCCTGTCATCGTTACACTCTGAACATGCAGGTCAGTTCTGGAACCAAGAATAATTCCTCCCCAAACGAGCCATCCTGCACCACCGTAACGGTGTCGTTCAATGGTGTTCTCTTGGTGGTAACGGGTACCTGGCGCTCTCCATATGAAAGTCCGGCTTGAATCAGACTGCAAACTAAACCTGGACTCGTCGGAAAACATCACTCAAGACCACTGTTGCGGTGTCCACAATGCATGCTCTCTACTCCAGGTTAATCGCAGGCGACAGTGAGTTGCGGTAAGTGGAACACATCTGACAGGCCTACGAGCATATAGACCAATGTGCCCTTAGCGTCTGTACACGGTCTGCCTTGAAACTGTCGTACCGGTAGCTGAAGAGATTTGACGAACAGGTCTGATGCTGTGCTTCGCCTGTTTCTTTGGAAGAAACTGCTAAATACCGGTCCTCATTCGGCGTTGTAACTCGGGGCGACCTGTGCTGTAACATCTACTCACATTACCATCATCTTGGAATCGTTGTAAAAGCCTGGAGATGACACTCTGGGCAATTCCAAGTTCCTCGGATACTTCCAGCTGGGTACGTCCACATTCCAGGCGTCTGATAATTCTACCACGTAAAAAATCATCCAAATGCTTCTTTTTGTGCCATAACTATGCGGTTATTGCTCTGAAAGGCTTTTAAAGCACTTGTGAACAATTTTACTTCTTTGCTACCATTCCTTATATACCCCTCTCTTACACTCTCGTGATTGTGACGTACTATCCGCGGCATCTGGGGTTTCCTGTAATTTGCATATTCTTCTTCAAGATGTGTGTGATAATTCTACAGGTGAAATTTTTTTATTTTAGAGTTCAATTTCTGTGTGGTTCTGAATTATCCTTAATTTATGGACATGTATATAACTTTTCATGTTGTACATAATAGTAATATTTTTGATTCTGAATGGTCACTTTGAGTAATGATGCGAATCGGAATTTTAATGGTATTATTGTGGAATGATGCTTGAGGTCAATACTTGGAGAACGATGCGAATCAGAATATCATGGAATTATTGAGGAATGATGAATTGAGTTAGAATTTTCTAGAAAACTGTCTTAAAAAATTCCATTCTAAAGCGAATTTCCTACCAATGAAGAAGAATAAAAACTATTCAAAATTCAATTGTTACAACGATGTTAAAAAACTTTCTCTTTGAAAAAGCATAATCATCATAATTGTTTTTAAGTTAATATCCGTTGGAATGATAAATTAAAATTTTTTTTTTTAAATACATAGATAAAACTAACAAAAATAAACATGCTCCTTTGTTGCAAAATGCGAATATTTGATTAATCCAATATGTAAGAGGTGAAAAATAGAATAATTCAATATCTTTCCAAACGATTCAGATTTGAAAGAATTTTTAGAATGCTTTCTTCCGGTCGAAAAAGTGTTCTTTCAAAAAGAACCTTCCGAAGTAATCCTACTTAAAGAAATTGAAAAGGTGATGAACAACATGTCTTCTCTCCGTGCAAGAAGAAAAGAGATGTTTTAATCTAGAATTCAGTTCTCCTAAATTTGAGCTTTGATATTTAATTTAACTAGGAAATCTGGGGAACAAGACGTATTAGTTAGAACGCATTAATTTAAATTTTTGCTTTCAATTTCTTTTTTTTTGTTCTTGGAGCTGCAACATTTTGCTGCGAGGAGAGTTTAGTTGTCCTCCTCTGGAAGTTGACAGTTCTTGAAAGTGTAAGAATATAAGTGGATTCAGTTTTCAAGCCTCTTTGTTAAGAACAAAGTTTTAAGAAGAAGAAGGAAGGCTTCATTCGGCTTTTAATTTCTGAAAGCTTTTGTAATTTTTATTGGTTCGAAATTTCTTTTTTTAATTCCGGGAAAACTTCAATGAAGACTTCCCTTATCCTTCTTAATCCAATTAGAGAACAGTTGTGTCTCTGAGGTAGTTTATTTTCCTTCCGGTGGTATTTCTGCGCTTTGACAAGTGAAAAGTTATCTACTTAAATGCGTTAAAATGTCACAGACAGCTTCTTTTTTTGCTCGTCGTTTACGAAAAGAAGAAAAATTAAATATTGTTATGATTTGTATCATTATACTTAATAATGCTGTTGAATCAAAGATATCGCAGATCGTATTTGCAAATCTATTTCATTTTTATTATTGCAATTCAATTATTTCTGCGCTTTCACTATTTTAAATGCAAATGTCAAACCGCTTCTTTTATTTTGCTCACGTTTACGGAAAGAAAGAATTTCTTGTTATGATTTGTACATATTTGATTGAAGGATATTTCATTAAGATATTTAATATTAAGATCATTATTTTCTTGATCTTCTTAATATCTAATCAATTATTATTAAAATATTCATGTCCGATGTTTTATTTGAATGCTCTTAAATATGGGCATCAAAAAAAAATGTCGAACAAATAAATGGGAAGCATAGATTAACTGATTTTCAAATATCTTCAAATAACTTTATGATAATAAAAATTTGAGAATAATTAAAAAATAAATTTAACCTACTTAAAAATGTTTGATAGGAAAAAGTATATTTTGCTATAAAAGTATATTATCCTTGCAAGAAACATAACCAGGTCCTTTCCCCAAACTTCCTTTCCAGTCACATGTTGAACTGACTATGTGAATAAGAAAAGAAATGATTATGATTATCTGGAAAGGATGACATCATCTGTTTCATTTCGTGTCATCTGACTGTCTCGATAAGGAACAGCCTTCTCTGATCTTGTCTCCCTTCTGCGCTGGATGTCCTGGTACATGAAGACAGTGTCCTGTCGGAGTCATTGAAAATCTCGACACATTTAAGAGGAGGTATGTGAGGGGCTTCAACAAAAGAAGACGAACCATTCGATAAACTATCTCTCTCCTTCTCTTCGAAAAGTTTTACATTGATAAATGATCCGCCATCAGAGAACAGAACAGAAGCAATTGAACGAGGCATTCAATGGACGAAATAAAAGAAAGAAAATCCACTTCCACCCACGTCTTCCTGGAAGAAGGCCAAAGAAGTTTCTTCTCTGTGTAGAACTTTCATTTTAATTTTAAGAAAAAAATATATGTGAAGGATAAATTTCTTTTTTTGTTTCCTTTCTTCCCAGCAAAAATATGGAACGAGAGAGAATTCTTTGCAGTTAATCTGGAAGAACCACTCTGTCATAGGTTGTGCTATCAAAAAAAGTGAAGGAGTTGGCGATTAAAAGTAGGAGTGCCGATCGAATGGGAATAATCGTTTGGCAGAAGAAGTGTGAGAATGTTTTTAGGTGGTGGCCACTTTGGCTGGATGATGTATTTCTTTGCGGTATTTTGAGAGAAGTTGGAGAATTTTATTCATCGATCTTCGGGAGGACATTTACATAACGCCTTCATGGATTATCAATTCGAGAATAGTTTAATGTATTATATATATATATATATTGTAGATATGTATTGTACATAAGTATAACTTATTCATGTTGTAAATAATTGTAATATTTTCATACTGAATGGTCACTTGCGGAACGATGTGAGTCGGAATTTAATGGAATTAAAGAATGATGAATAATTATAATTTGAGTAATGATGCTTGAACTCAATGCTGTTTCATTTCCAGAAATTTAGTTTATTACTTTATTTTTAATTTTAAATCATTGTTATGAAAAATGTTTCTCCTTTTTTTTTTTGATATAGTGGTCTGGTGGGCAAGTGGCTAGCACTGGTATCACAGGCTTCAGGTTCGAATCCTGGCATGAATGTTTGTTGGGTGTTCGGAATCCACTTCACATTGTATCTCTGGGTCTGTTTAGCCATCGTGTGCATAAGATGATGGTAGTGCGACAAACCAAACCTTTTGTTGATAAAAGATGGACTTATTAATGACACTGCAAATGATGTATAAATGAAACATTAATTAATATAATTAATAATTAATTAGTTAATTGATCGTTAATATATTAATAGCATTTAAGACGGTTTTTAAAATAGTTATGGATTTATAATTTTGATTTAATATTCGCAGTTTAGCAGAATATTGCATTAAAAATATATTTGATAAGTTTCAATAGATTTAGGTTTTATTTCGTGTTTATGAAAATCTATTTGTTAATTTCCAGTTTTTACTAGTTTTAAGAGATTATAAAGGAAGATCTTTTCAATTTTTTTGTAATATCTCATTAAGAAATACTAATACGAGTAATTACTAAAAGAAATACTCAGAAACCAACACCCTCAGATATTTACAAGTAATACTACTCATTTGAGAAATGTCGTCTTATTTTAAAAAAACGATATTTTTTTAATTTGTCCACATATTGCTACAAATAAATTTTATAAATATATGAATAATTTTATTTGTTAATTAATTAATTTTGTTATTACTTTGCAGTATTAAAATGAATTATTAATTTTTATTTGGTAAGAGAGATGCTTTTCTTTTTTTGTAAAATATATTATTATTCTCAACAGGTCGATATAGTAAACAGAATTTATCATCATAACTGTTAATATTATGAAAGATTTATTAAACATTTTAGATCGTTTACTTTAAAAAAATTAACTTTTCAAGAAAATCATCCGGATATTTGAATAGAAGATTTTTTTATATTTATTATTACTGTTAGAAACAGTACAATAACTTGATAAATGATTTTCATAGCAATTTCATATGTGATTGATCGTTTTTGACGAATCAATCTTGCTTTGTTTTGCAACTACTTTTATTAAATGCTGGATATACTAGTTGAAAATAACTTAATTTTTTAATAAGATATTTTTTCATAAAAATTCTTTTAATTCCTGATATTCAATTTTAAATATTTGAAAAACTATCAAATAAACATAGGTCAACATAATCGATATTATGACTACTTTTTTTTTATCATAATTTTTTATTTTATCAGATACACATTCCAATTTTTATCACACACCATTTAATAGGAAATTCTTTAATACCTGAAAAAAAAAAAAAAAAATCTAATTAGTAAATTGATGGAATATTTAATAATCGTAAGTCAACTGAATTTTCAATATCCTATGTGAGAGACAGGTATCAAATATAAAAAAAAATAAAAAAATTTTATAGTTGGAATATGAAAAAAAGACATAACTTTCCCAGTTTTATATCTTCGACAGAAAGAAAAGCAGAATCGTGTTCATGATTAGATCCAGTCGATGGTGTTTGCAGCTACTTTGACCTTTGAAGTCAAAATGTATTGGGAAACGATTAATCAACTGCATGTTTTTGAAAGATTGCCATTCAGAAGCTATTATCGAAAAGCAAATCATTTATTTATTTATTCTTTTTGTTCACATCGCAAAAATCTTGTTCAGAATTTTTCATTTGATGTCGCGTGCTTTTTGGCATTGCAACGTACTTTTAAAAAATGAGTTAATTAGCTAATTACCATTTACCTTTTTGTTTTGCTTATACATCACATAAAGCATTAAGTTTTTTAATAAATTCTAATAAATTATCCTGCTATACCCCTACACTCTATTTCATGTAGTCATCCAATATTACTTGAAATATAAATGAATCGCATTTCATTAAGAGGTAAAACAAAACTGTTTTAATTAGTATAGATAAAGGAGAATCTCCCATGTTGTCCCATGTTTGATGTATCTTGCTGGTCTAGATGTTGTTGTCTACTAAATGGGATAAGAAACAACAATATTCAGCAATATGTATACTAAACATTAGGTATAAAGAAATATTCTAACAAATTAGAGATAAAAAAAAAATAAATACTAGGATAAATGATCTACTAATCCTAAAATATTTTCCTATGAAAACCAGTGATTTATTTAAATTAATGAAAATGATGTTGATAATTGTTATAAATTGATCTAATCAATAAATTTTCTCTGTTTTTCTTTAAAAAAAATAATCAAGAAAATTTTCCAATTAAGTTATTAATTAATGTAGGATGACTATCCCTTCAAAAGAAGAATTAGTTCATGAAATTATCCTTGTAAGGAACATAACCAGGTCCTTTCGTCAAAATTCCTTTCCAGTTACATGCAACTACGTGGATATAAGAAAAGAAATGGTTTGGATTATCTGGAAAGGATAACATCATCTGTTTCATTTCGTGTCATCGGACTGTCTCGATGAGAAACAGCCTTCTCTGATCTTGTCTCTCTTCTGTGCTGGATGTCCTGGTACATGAAGACAGTGTCGTCATTTAAAAACTCGGCACATTTAAGAGGAGGTATGTGAGGGGGTTTCAATAAAAGAAGACGAACTATTCGACAAACTATCTCTCCTTCTCTTCGAAAAGTTTTACATTGATAAATGAGCCGCCATCAGAGAACAGAACAGAAGGAATTGAACGAGGCATTCAATAGACGAAAAGGACCAAATAAAAAAAAAAAAAAAAAAATCCACCTTCACCCACGTCTTGTTGGAAGAAGGCCAAAAGAAGTTTCTTCTCTGTGTAGAACTTTTATTTTATTTTTTTTTAAAAAGAGTATATGTGAAGGATAAATTTATTTTTTTTTTTCTTTCTTCCCTGCAAAAATAAAGGAAGAGAAAATTCTTTGCAGTTAATCTGAAAGAACCACTCTGTCATAGGTTCTGCTATCAAAAAATGGGAAGGGGTTGGCGATTAAAAGTACGAGTGCCGATCGAAATGGGAATAATCGTTTGGCACAAGAAGTGTGAGAATGTTTTAAGTGGTGTCCAATTTGTGTGGATGATTTATTTCTCTTCAGGATTGTGAGAGAAGTTGGAGAATTTGTTTCATCGATTGTGGGGGGACATTTACAGAACGCGTTTATGGATCATCAATTCGAAATGAGTTCAAAAAGATATATATATATATATATATATATACATATGTGCGTGTATAAATATAACTTTTTCATATTCTATATAATAGTAATATTTTGATTCTGAATAGTCACGAAACGATGCAAATCGAAAATTAATGGAGCTGATTGAGTAATGATGTTTGAGGTGAATACTAGTTGTCATTTGGAGGAATTTTATTCATTATTATTTTTTTTAATATTAAAAACATTATTACGAATAATCTTTTTCTTCTTTTGTTGATAAAGTATGGACTTAATAATAATATTACAGATGATGTGTAAATCAGATATATGTTAATTTATACGCTGCTTATAAAAGAAACAATCTTTTAAATAGTTATGGTTTTACAAGTTAGATTTATTATCCACAGTTTTTTAGTATATTCATTTTTTTGTCTTTTAAAAATCGTCATGGAGTTACAACTTTTATTTAATATGCACAGTTTTTCATTATATTGTTTTTTTTTATTTTTTGCGAGTACTTTAAAAAAATTTTAAAAATTTTTTTAATAGATTTAAGTTTTTTTTTTTATTTATGACAATCCATTTGTTTAATTTTCAGTTCTTTATTAGTTTTAAGAGGTTATAAAGGAATTTGTTTTTTTTTTTTTTTTTTTTTTTTTTTGTAATATCTCACTAAGAAATGTTTACAATAATTAAAATAAATACTCATTGTAATACTACTCATTTGAGAAACACTAACGTCTCAGTTTAAAAAACGACCAAAAACATCGAGTGTAATTTTATAATCTGTCTAAATATTGATATAATACATATATAATTGTATTAGCTAATTAATTAATTTTGTCATTACTTTCAAATATTAAAATGAATGATTTACTTTTACTTGGTAAGAGAGATGCTTCTACTTCTGTAAAATATATTAAAATTCTCAACAGGTCGATTTAGTAAACAGAATTTTTATCATCATAACTGTTGGTATTATGAAGATATTTATTGAACATTTTAGGTTGTTTACTGTAAAACAAGAGTAACCCTTGAAGAAAATCCTCCAGATATCATGAATTGAAGTTTTTTTTTATATTTATTATTTCTTTCCGAAACAGTACAATATCATGATGAATGATTTTCATCGCTATTTCATGTGATTGACCATTTTTGACGAATCAATCATGCTTTTTTTTTTTTTTTTTACAATTACTTTCATTTAAAGTTGGTTATATTTGAAAATAACTTTATTTTATGTATAAATGATTATTTTTTATTTTATTTATATTTTTATAATTTATTATTATTTTTTTTATTATTATAAGGTGCTTTTTTAAGGTGAGTATTTTTTTTATAAAAAGAGTTTTAATTCCTGATATACAATTTTTAACTTCTTGAAAGACTATCAAATAAACATAGGCCAACATAATCGATATTATGAATAATTTTTTTCTCATATTTTTTATTTTATCTTTAGATATATATTCCAGTTTATATCACCCCCTCATTTAATAAGAAATTCTTTAATTCACCAAAAAAAAAAAAGTAATTAGTATATTGACGGAATATTTAATAATCATAAGTCATGTGAATTTTTTAATATCCTATGTGAGAGACAAGTATCAAATATTAACAAAAAAAGACTTTTTCCCTGTTTTATTGTTGCAGTATGAAAAAAAGACATAACTTTCAAAGTTTTATATCTTCTATAAAAAGAAAAGCAGAATCGCGTTTATGATTACATGGAGTCGCTGGTGTTTGCAGCTACTTTGACCTTTGAAAGACAAAATGTATTGGAAAACGATTAATCAACTATGTTTTTGAAAGATTGGCATTCAGAAGTGTATTATCGAAAAGCAAAATATTTATTTATTTATCCTTTTTGTTCTCCCGAAAAATCTTGTCCAGAATTTTTCGTTTGATGTAGCGTGTTTCTTGGGACTGCAACGTACTTTTTAAAAAATAATTTAATTAGCTAATTACCGTTCTATCTTTCTTTTGTTTATGCATCACATAAAGCATTAAGTTTTCTAATACATTCTAATAAACTATTTTGCCTTGCCACTATAATCTATTTCAAGTAGTCAATCTAATATTACTTGAAATATAAATGAGTCTTATTTCATTAAATGGTTAAATTATATCGTCTTAAACAGTTTGGTTAAAGGAGAATCTCCCATCATCACCATTTCATTCGTGTTATAAGAAATGATCTGAAATTAATGAATTTTTATTAATATTTATAAATTTTATTTTATTGATTAAAAATAAACAGATATAAATATTTTCATATCGCGAGTCGAGAGACAAAATAATAATAATAATAATATGTTGGAATGGAGGGAAACGAAAGGGCAGATCTTCAGGCAAAATAATAATAATAATAATAATAATAAATAAATAAATAAATAAACAGAAGAAGTTCTTGGTCTATGTCTTATCCCTTTTGACTCTTTTTGAGAAATTATAGAACAAAAATTAAGTCATCGTATATTAGTGAATTTTGATCTAATACCAAATGAAAGTCTGGAATGACTGGAAAATATTTAGTGAAGAAACTCGCAAAGAGGCTGTTACCAGTTTAGATTAAGAGCTGGTCACAAGATCTGGCTGAACATCTGACCAAAATAGGGATTGTGAACTCTGATATATGTGTTTTATGTAAACAGAGAAAATGCATAAGGCCCATCTACTTGTTTTCTTGGGGCTGGACTGTGAATTACAACAGAAGGGTGATGTGTGTACTCTTTTACTGGACGGCCAGAAAAAATATATCCTGATCACACACACTTTTTCTGGTGGTGCTTCCAGCTTTTTAAATTTTTAACCTTAGAACATTTGACTTGTTTTTAATTGTTTTAAGACCTTTTGGACATTTCTGTTAAGAATGTCTGGTCTTTTCTTTTTGTAATTTTGTTCTTTTTTTTGATTCTATAGTAAGCGACCAAATTTGTATGGTTTGAATTCTAATTACGCCATAGGTAACAACAACATAATAATAGTAAGGGCTATATAATGGTGTTTTGATAAATGCAAACTGATGCTTTTTCGAAAAAATATCGGAAAGTACAACGAAATACTACAAAGAGGTGAAATATATCGATGGACTATTGTATCAAGTTTTGCTCTATTTTACTCTTCTTCCATGAAACATCTCTTTATCCAGCTCTTTCAGAAATATTTTTGGTATGCAGCTATTTTTAACTGTACTCAAGCGTAAACAAATCGTCACAGCCATTTTCTTCAAGGAAATCATGAATCGAGAGCAGAACAACCTCAACCCCACGCCCTACTTTGCCGCATAAGCAAAGGGATCACATTTATTTGGATGCAAAATAAGCAATACTCCCCCTCTCCTTCTGGCGCCTACTCGGAAGAAGAACCGAACCGAAAACCCTCATAAATCTCTGCACCCACGCTTAGAGTTCCCTTTCATTAGACAAGCACAATTTATGGGAAGGTGGTCTGTGTGCTTAAAGCGCCAAACTGCGTTCCAATTTGCTTATGCTAATTCGACTTTTAAGATGCCAACGCACCAGATCCCGTGACAAAGGGCGATCATTCTAGAACTGTGATGATCATCACAGACTGATGATGGGGCAAAGGAAATGATGATTGGAGTTCAATTTCGTGTAAAAGAGGTCAATTAAGTCGTTCTTCGTCATCAGTAAGCGAAACGAGTCCAATTGCAGCAGCTTCTGGAATGGATATCCCTCTCGCGTTTGGAGCCATTTTCCATTTTCTGGAATGATTGATGGATTCTCTCAGCGATTCCATTTAGCGATTCGTTGAACTGGTCATTGATGTGGAGTCCTTATTTTAATTGAGTGGTGGATCAGTATATAGGGAGATGATGAAATGATGGTTTGTGTGAATGGAATGGATCCTGCTTTAGAATGGGGATATAGTTGGTGGATAATGGAGTGAAATGATAACGCATATTTCGGTCATCAAATGGGGGAATTGGAACTGTCACTAACAAAAGGATGTCCCATTTTTAATTTGTGTTATTTAAATAATAGTTTTCCAGTCAATAATTGGCGATAGTTTCTCGCCAAGGGGCTGTTTAGTTTCAAAATACTAACTACTTCTCTAACATATTTAAACTTTATTATTAACTTTTATAACATTAAAACGGAAGATTTCAATTATTCTTTTCAAGTTTTAAAGTATTCCTTTTGAATATTGCTCCTTTTTAACAAAATGTTATTTTACAATTAGAAGCAAAATATAAAAATTTGTACGTGTTTATGTAAAAATCTTAATATTTACAAACAAAATATAATCATTGAAATTTTTACAATATATGTCTGCAAACATCACATTTTATATAGTCACAAACTGTTCATTTTCAGCATTCACAATATGGTATTATTTGTCTACAAAACAAAAAAAGAATTTTAAAGTAAAAATATGTTATGAATTATGAAAAAATTTAATGAAAATATATTTAATGACATCTAAAGTTTAGTTTTTATCAACAGTTATGGATTATTAGTCTTATTAATTATGATTAATGCATTTTTAATGTTGAACGTTAACTATTACTTATTAAACGTTAACAAACTGTTATTTTACAATTAGGAGCAAAATACAAAATGTTTACATGTTTAAATAAAAATATTAATATTTACTAGCAAAATATGTTCATTGAAATTTTTACAATACATGTTTGTAAACGACACATTATTATATAGTTGCAAACTGGTCATTTACAACATTAAAATATGGAACTATCTGTCTACAAAACCAAAAATAATAATAATAATAAATAAATAAATAAAAATATTTTTATGAATTATGAAAAAAAATTAATATAAATATATTTAATGACGTCTAATGTTCAGTTTTTATCAGCAGTTATTGATTATTAGTTTGATTAATTATCACTAATGAATTTTTCTTGTTGAACGTTAATTCGATTCAGAACTATGTGCCAAAGATAAAATATCACATTTTGGCAAAGTCATAAATTCATTGAAATTAATCTTGCTTTAATCAATTACATTCAATTAATTTGTTAAAAAAACCTGACAAAATATTTAATTACAATTGCAACCCACAGAATTCAATTGCTGAAACATCGACATGATTTTCAATACTGTCTGATATATAAGAAATTCAATACGATCACCACTTTTTACAAGCGTTATCATCACACATTTACTACATGTATCTTTATTTGATTAATTGACATCCATTCCTTTTATTTTCATTGAAGAAAAAAAAAAAAAGAATAGAAGACGACACAACAAAGAGATGAACCCAACTTCCCACTATTAGTGTCACTCTTTATGAATTACTCCCAAGGTGTCGAATCCGGAACAATGAATTGATGGATGGATCCCTCTTAAAATTAATACTGCAGTACAAGCATGGATGAAGGCGAAGCATTCAAGTAAGGAAAGAGATGAATCACCTTCACTTTAGTAAAACCAATAGACGTTTCTAAAAGATCACTTTCAAAAACAACTTCTGGACTCTTGTTGAAATTTGAGTTAAATGATAGTTTTGATATTGAGGCCCTTGTTTTAGTAGTTTGAAAACAAAAAAAAACCATATTTTTGTGATAATAACTGCAGAAAAGAGATAATATTCAAAATACATTTTTTCGTGAAATAAGTTGTGGTCTATTTGTATGATTTATAAATTTTTTTCGTTTACAGATAGTTATTCCACAGTTATTCCGTATCTCATTTTATCTCTCGTATCTCATTTTATCCCTCGCATCTCATTGTATTATTTGAATTTATTTATAAATTCAATACAAAATAAAATTATCTAGATCCTTAACTTTTAGAGACCATAGTATCGAATATATTCTACCAAAATGCTTTTCACAGCAAAACAAAATAAATAAACAGTATAAATCCCGAGTAATTCTATTCAGTTGATATGAGTAATTTTATTGAGTTCATTATTAATCAACAAATTTATAAAATTCATTAATCAAAAAATGGCGTTTTATGGCAAAAGTCGAATTTTATGGTAAAGTGCCTTAAAAATTCCTCTCTATAACGATTCTCCTATCAATAACGAACAATAAAACTGATCATAATTCAATTTTTATAACAATGTTACGAAAACACTTTTTTGAAAAATGCATAATCGTCATTAATATTTTTCAGGCAATAGTCCGTTGGAATGATAAGTTAAAAAAATTATTTTTAAATATATAGATGAAGCTAATAAAAATAAACATGCCCTTCTGTTGAAAATGCGAATATTTGATTAGTCCATTATGCAAGAAGAGGAAAAAAATAATTATTCAATATCTCTCCGGTTGACTTAGAATTGAAAGAATTTTTAGAATGTATCCTTCAGGACGAAAAAATTTTTTCTTTCAAAAAGAACCTTCCGAGTAATCCTCCTTAAAGAAATAGAAAAGGTGATTAACAACATGTCTTCTCTCCGTGCAAGAAGAAAAGGGATATTTTAATCTAGAATTCAGTTCTCCTAAATTTGAGCTTTGATATTTAATTTAACTAGAAAATCTGGGGAACAGGACGTATTAATTAGAACGCATTTATTCTAATTTTTTTTTTTTTTTCGAATTTCTTTTTTTCTCGTTCTTGAGCTCCAACATTTTGCTGCGAGGCGAGTTTCGTTGTCCTCCTCTGGAAGTTGACAGTTCTTGAAGGTGTAAGAATATAAGTGGATTTAGTTTTCAAGCCTCTTTGTTAAGAACAAAGTTTTAAGAAGAAGAAGAAGGAAGACTTCATTCGGCTTTTAATTTCTGGAAGCTTTTTGTAATTTTTATTGGTTCGAAATTTCTTTTTCTTTTAATTCCGGGAAAACTTCAAGGAAGACTTCCTTATCCTTCTTAATCCAATTAGAGAACGGTTGTGCCTCTCAGGTGGTTTATTTTCCTCCCCGAGGTATTTCTGCCCTTTGACAAGTGAAAAGTTATCTACTTAAATGTTTTAAAATGTCTCAGAGAGCTTCTTTCCTTTTGCTTGTCGTTTACGAAAAGAAAGAATGAAATCTTGTTATGATTTATATTATTATGAATTTGTATTATTATTATTATTTAATACTTCTGTTGAAAGAAGGATACCGCAGATCATATTAGATGCAAATCTGTTTCATTTTTATGCAACAAATCCAAAGATTTGAGAACATATTTAAATATTAGGATGATTATTTTATTAATCTTTTGAATTATCTATTTAATTATGGTAAAAAATACAACTTAACTTTTAGAGACCAGTTTAGCAATTATATTCTACCAAATGCTTTTCACAACAAAACATAATATATAAAGAGTATAAAGCTCGAGTGATCCTATTCAGTCGATATGAGTAATCTATTGCGTTTATTATTTATTATTAATTTTTTTGTTTATTATTTGAATTTATAAAATCCATTAATAAAAAAAAAAAAAATGTTTTAGCGAATTTTCTGTAAAGTGCCTTAAAATTTCTGCCCTAAATGAACTTCCTATCAATGAAGTACAATAAAAACTGTTCAAAATCAATTGCTACAACAATATTCCAAAAAATTTCCTCTTTGAAAAATGCATAATCATCATAAATATTTTTAAAGGAACATCCGTTGGAATGATAAATTTGAAAAAAAAATTATTTTTAAATATATGGATACAGCCAATAAAATAAACTTGCCTCTGCATTGAAAATGCGAATATTAGATTCCATTATGCAAGAAGAGGTAAAAATAATAATAATTCAACATCTTTACGCTCGATTTAGATTTGAAAGAATTTTTAGAATGTATTCTTCCGGGAGAAAAAGTGTTTTTTCAAAAAGAACCTTCTGAGAAATCCTGCTTAAAGAAATGGAAAAGGTGATTAACAACATGTCTTCTCTCCGAGCAAGAAGAAAAGACATGTTTTAATCTGGAATTCAGTTCTCCTAAATTTGAGCTTTGATATTTAATTTAACTAGGAAATCTGGGGAACAAGACGTATTAATTAGAACGCATTTATTCTCCATTTTTTTTTAATTCCAATTTCTTTTTTTCTCTTTCTGGAGCTGCAACATTTTGCGAGGCGAGTTTAGTTGTCCTCCTCTGGAAGTTGACAGTTCTTGAAGGTGTAAGAATTTAAGTGGATTTAGTTTTCAAGCCTCTTTGTTAGCAACAAAGTTTTAAGAAGAAGAAGGAAGAAGACTTCATTCGGCTTTTTAATTTCTGAAAGCTTTTGTAATTTTTATTGGTTCGAAATTTCTTTTTCTTTAATTCCGGGAAAACATCAAGGAAGACTTTCCTTATCCTTCTTAATCCAATTAGAGAACGGTTGTGTCTCTGAAATAGTTTATTTTCCTCCCTGAGGTATTTCTGCGCTTTGACAAGTGAAAAGTTATCTACTTAAATGTTTTAAAATGTCACAGAGATCTTCTTCTTTTTTCTCGTCGTTTACGAAAAGAAAGAATAAAATCTTGTTAGGATTTGTATTATTATACTTAATAAGGATGTTGAATGAAGGATATCGCATATCATATTAAATGCAAATCTGTTTCATTTTTATGCAACTAATCCGAAGATTCGAGAACATATTTAAATATTTGGATCATTATTTTCTTTGATCTTCTGTAATAATCTAATTAATTTTGATAAAATATTCATGGTCGATGTTTTATTTTGATGCCTTTAAATTTGGGTACCCAAATAAATGGGATGCATAGGTTAACTGATTTCCAAATTTTTTTAAATAACTTTAATAAGAAATAAGATAATAAGAATAAAAAGAATTAATAATAAGAATAAAATAATAACTTCAGAATAATTAAACTAAATAATAAAGTATTTGATAAGAAAAAAGCACATATTGTTATTATTGTAAATCGAGAAGACTTATCTTATAAAATAATGAAAAAAATTATAACTTATATAAATATATATTAAATTAAAACAAATCGGGATACGTGCAGGGCTATTCAATGGTTATGGTTTCTGATACGTTCAATCCATTAGCCTCTTGGTATAATTTGTCATTCCTTAGTAATTTTTCCGGTCTTTGTTATATTACATCTTGATTTTCAAGATAAAAGACCATTTTTAAAATTTCGGGGTTGATTTTATTTTCTGATTCAAGATTGATTTTGTTGCGAAACAGGAGTTCACTTCTCTTCCACAAACTGAGTTCATCCAATGTTTCAGGTTATTACTAATACAGCAAATTTGCACTTCGAATTATTTGAAAAGCCAACAAGGATAAAAAAAATAACAAATTTAATTGTCTCCCAAAAAATATTTTGGTATTCCTGTTCATAGTTCTGTTCATAGTGATGCGATGAACTTGAAGAAAAGATTGAAATTTTTTTGATTGTCAATAAAATCAATCAATAATCAATACAATCTGCTTTATTTCGAGTGCTGCGATTATTTTCTTTCATGAATCCTTGGGTTTTTCGAATTTTAAAGCAATGATTTTGTGAAGAATTTTTAACGATTAATAGTTTGAAAAACTCTAATACATATATTTTAAAATATAAGAGTAATAAAATAACTCTATTTAAGATTCAACAAAATGTATACTATAAATGCATATTTCTTCTTCATTGGCGCAACAGACCCCATGGTGGGCCAAGACAATCTGTCTACTGGCAGATTTAGAGATAGAAATGTATATAGGTATACTACAAATGCAATATACTATACAGTATAAACATATACAAAGAAATATTCTAACAAATTAGAGAATAAACATAAATTGTTAACACTAATTATTTTAGGATTAGCAGGTCATTCATACTAGCATAAATGATCTACTAATCCTAAAATAATTTCCTATAAAAACCAATGATTTATTTAAAACCATAACAATCAATATTGATAACTTTTATAAATTGGACAAATCATTAAATATTTTCAGTTTTTATAAAGAAATGTCAATAAAATTTTCCCTTTAGGTTATTTAATTAATGAAGAATGTCAAGAGAAAGTATTAGTTTAGAAATTATCCTTGTAAAGAACATAACCATGTCCTTTCCTCCAAAATTCCTTACATGTTACATGTTGAACTGTATATGTAGATAAAAAAGAAATGGTTGGGATTATCTGGAAAGGATGACATCATCTGTTTCATTTCTTGTCTTCCGACTGTCTCGATAAGTAACAGCCTTCTCTGATCTTGTCTCACTTCTGTGCTGGATGTCTTGGTACATGAAGACAGTGTCCTGTCAGAGTCATTTAAAATCTCGACACATTCAAGAGGAGGTATGTGAGGGTGCTTCAAAAAAAAGAAGACGAACTATTCGATGAACTATCGTTCCTCTTTTCAAAAAGTTTTACATTGATAAATGAGCCGCCGCCATCAGAGAACAGAACAGAAGCAATTGAACGAGGGCATTCAATGGACGAAAAGGACCAAATAAAAAAGAAAGAAAATCCACCTCCACCCACGCCTTCCTGGAAGAAAGCCAAAGAAGTTTCTTCTATCTGTGTAGAACTTTTATTTTTTTTAAAAAATTATATGTGAAGGGTAAATTTCTTTTTTTCTTTTATTCTTCCCATTCTTCTTTGCAGTTAATCTGAAAAAATGAAGAACAAAAAAGAATTTTTAAAAGTAGCAAGAGAGAATTCTTTGTTAATCTGAAAAGAACCACTCTGTCATAGGTTGTGCTATCAAAAAATGTGAAGGAGTTGGCTATTAAAAGTAGGAGTGCAAAAATGAAGAACAAGAGTCTGAAAGAACCACTCTGTCATAGGTTGTGCTATCAAAAAATGTGAAGGAATTGCTATTAAAAAGTAGGAGTGCGAAATGGGAATAATCGTTTGGCATAAGAAGTGTGAAAATGTTTTAGGTGGTGTCCACTTTGCCTGGATGATTTATTTCTTTTCGGGATTTTGGGAGAAGTTGGAGAATTTTATTCATCGATCGTGGGGAGGACATTTACAGAACGCGTTTATGGATCATCAATTCGAGAGTTTAAAAAAAGTTTAAAAGATTTATGTATATATATATATATACATATTGTATATATATATAATATGTATAACTTTTTCTTGGTGTAAATAATAGTATTAGTTCGATTCTGAATGGCAATACGACGCGATTTGGAATTTAATGGAATGATTTTTGAGAAATGATCTTGAATCAATATTTGTCATTTCGAATGAATATTTTTTATTTTTATGTTGATTAATCATTAAGAATAATTCTTTTTTCTTTTGTTGAAGGAATGATCACAGATGACGATTACACTACGGAATGATTTGAGGAATGATGCTTGAAGTCAATACTAGGTGTCATTTCATTGGAATTCGGCATATTATTTTACTTTTATATTTAATATTTACGAATTTTGTTTTCTCTTTTTGTTGATAAAGGTTGGACTTAAAAATATCTAAAGGATAATAAATGTTTTTACTAAGTGTCATTTCGAGGAGTTTTTAAACATTTTGTTTTTAATATTGAATAATAATATGTTTCAGTTTTTGTTGATAAAGAAAACTTATTAATGAAAAGGCAAATCTTTTGAGGAATGCTGCTTGGAGGTTGTCTTTCTAGGTGTCATTTCGAATAATTATTTTATAATTAAATCATTATAATAATATTTTTACTAAATTCAAATAAATCATTTGAAGGGCCTGGTGGACAAGTGGCTGTGCTGGTAAACTTCAGGTTCGAAAAACTGGCACGGATGCTTGTTAGATGTTCGGAATCCGCTTTAAATTGTATGTCCGAATTTGTTTAGCCATCGTATGCATAAGATGATCGTAGAGTGACAAACCAATCTTTTGTTGATAAAAGATGGAATTATTAATGCCACTACAAACGATATGTAAATGAAATATATTAATTAATATAATTAATAATTAATTAATTAATTGATGTTTATAGGCATAGTGGAATAATTAATAGAAATATTCATTTTAATAGTTACTTAATATGTGTTTATAAAAGAAACAAACCTTTTTAACTTTTAAAAATAGTTTATGGATTTTTTGATTTAATATTCAGTTTTTGAGAATATTACATGTAAAAATATATTTAAGTTTCAATGGATTATTTTTTTCGTATTTATGAAAATATATTTGTTAATTTTCCTGTTTTTTAGTGGAAAATTTTTCAATCTTTTGACACTAAATGTAATAGAAACAAACTCTGGGTTTACTAATTTCATTTGGAAAAATCATTTCATTTTAAAAAATGATAGAAAACATGTTGTAATATTATAATCTTTTAATTCCTGATATTGAAGGTTTAAATTTGGACACGAATAAACATTGCCTAATCGATATTATAATTTTTTTCTTTTTTATCAGATATACAAACCAAAATAAATTCTTTAATTCAAAAAAAAAAAATGTATAAATTGAAAATGTTTAAAATCATGCTTTATGAATTTTTCAATATCCTATGAATAAGGTATCAGATATTAACGAAAAATCCTTTTTTTTTTTATAGTTGCAGTATGAAAAAAAAAAGACATAACTTTCCCAGTTTTATATCTTCGACAACGTGTTCAGATTATGGTCGTTGGTGTTTGCAGCTACTTTGACCTTTGAAGTCAAAATGTATTGGAAAACGATTAACCAACTGTGTTTTTGAAAGATTGCCATTCATGGCGTATTATCGAAAAGTTTTTATTTATTTATTCTTTTTGTTGGCATCTTTTTAAATTTTAACCTTTTTGGGACAACGTTTTTAAAAAATGAGTTTTAAACTGTTTTTTTTGTTTCTTATACATCACATAAAGCATTTTCTTTAATAAATTCTAATAATAAATTCTACCACTACACTCTATTTCAAGTCGTAAATTTGATTTATTTCTTGAATGAATCTGATTTCATTAAGTGGTAAAATTAAACCACATTTGTTTGGATTGATTTCCATGATTTTTAGAATATTTTATGAATGAATATTTTAGCTGTGTTCTTGACAAGGAATGATCTAAAATTAATTATTCTTTATTAATGTCTATATTTATTTAATTTTTATTTTCTTAAAAAAAACTAAGGGATATAAATGTTTTTATATTGCAGAGTTTTTAAACATGACACTAATACCTATGTCCAGTTGATAGAAAAGAAAAGGCAAATCTCTAGGTAAAATAATAATAATAATAATAATAACTAAATAAATAAACAGAAGGAGTTCTAGGACTGTGGTGAAAATTTATATTTTGTCTGTTGCAATTTTAGATTTAGAACTAGACGTGACTGTTTGATAACACCTGCCTAAAATAGAGATTGTGAACTCTGATATAAGTGTTTTATGTAAGGCAGAGGGGGAAAAAAAGTTCCCTGAACAGTGTTCTATCCCTCTTGACTCTTTTAAAACATATAATAAAAATAAGTCATTGTATAAAGTGAATTTTTATCTAATGGTGGAAATAATTTAGTGGAAAAATTCTCAAAGAGGCTGTTGCAATTTTAGATTAAAAACTGGACACGATTGCCTAGGCAAATATCAAACCAAAATAAAAGCCAAAAATGTAAAAATGTATAATTAAAAATAAAAACGTATGTAAGTCAGAGATTTCATATGCTTGTTTCTCGAGACTGGACTAACTTACAACAGAATGGTGGTTTGTGTACTCTTTTGGAGGCCAGAAAAATATGTCCTGATCTCATGACCTTTTATTATATTGGTTCAAGCTTTTTAAATTTTTAACCTTAGAACATTTGACTTGTTTTAAAATGTTTTTTAGGACTTTTCGACATTTCTGTTAAGAATATCTGGTCTTTTACAAATTTGATTTTGTCTTTGTGTCTTTTGTTTCTACGAAAGCCACATTTGTATGGATTGATTTTCAATGAAGGCATAGATTAGAACAGAGGCTGGAGGGCCAGAGAAGACCTGTCCTGACACCCTATTTTTATTATGGTCTTTCTAGCTTTTTAAATCTTTATCCTTAGAACATTTCACTTGTTTTTAAGACCTTCCTGTAGTCTTTTTTCCTTTGTAATTTTATTATAAACAACGATTATAAATATTTTGATTATAAGCATTCTTTTTGATACTAGAGTAAGTGGCCAAATTTGTATGGAAGAAGAATAAAGCCATAGGTAACAACGACAAAACATAATAATAATAATAGTAAATGTTATATATAATGGTAGTCTTTATAACCCGCGAAAAGTACAAAAATACGACAAAGAGTTGCAATATATCGATGGACTTTAAATCAATTTTTGTTCTATTTCACTCTTCTTCGATGAAACATCCCTTTTTCCAACTCTTTCAAAAGTCTTTTGGCATGTAGCAATTTTTAACTCACAAGCGTAAACAAATCTTCACAGTCATTTTTCTTCAAGGAAATCAAACGCCAACGCAGAATGATCGAGAACAACCAACCTCAACCCCACGCCCTACTTTGCCGCATAAGCAAAGGGATCACATTTATTTAGATGCCCCTACCTAAATAAGCACTATCCCCCTCCTCTTCTGGCACCTACTCGAAAGAAGAACCGAATCGAAAACCCTCATAAATCTCCGCACCCGCGCCTAGAGTTCCCTTTCATTAGACAAGCACAATTTATGGGAAGGGGATCGGTGTGCTTAAAGCGCGCCAAACTGCGTTCCAATTTGCTTATGCTAATTCGACTTTTAAGATGCCAACGCTCCAGATCCCGTGACAAAGGGCGATCATTCTAGAACTGTGATGATCATCCCAGACTGATGATGGAGGCAAAGGAAATGATGATTGGAGTTCAATTTCGTGTAAAAGAGGTCAATTAAGTCGTTCTTCGTCATCAGTAAGCGAAACGAGTCCAATTGCAGCTTCTGGAATAGATATCCCTCTCGCGTTTGGTGCCCTTTTCCATTTTCTGGAATGATTGATGGATTCGCTCAGCGATTCCATTTAGCGATTCGTTGAACTGGTCATTGATGCGGAGTCCTAATTTTAATTGAGTGGTGGATCAGTAAATGGGGAGATGATGAAAGGAATGATGGTTTGGGTGTGAATGGAATGGGTTTTGCTTTAGAATGGGAATATAGTAAGTGGATAATGGTGTGAAATGATAATGCATATTTCTGTCATCAAATGGGGAAATTGGAACTGTCACTAGCAAAATGGTGTTCCTTTTAAATTTGCGTTATTTAGATAATACTCTTCCAGTTACTAATTGGCGATAGTTTCTCGTCAATGTGCTAATTTTGTTTCAAAATACTAACTACTTTCGCTAACATTTTAAACTTTCTGATTAGCTTTTATAACTGCTCTAAACTAAAGACTTTAATAATTCTGAATTTTGTGCAGTTTTTAAATATTCCTTGTAATAAATTATTATTTTACAATTGGAACAAAATACAAAAATTTTACATGTTTAAGAAAAAATATTATTTATAATAAGCAAAATATGATCACTGAAATTTTTTACAGTTATATGCCTGTAAACATCACATATTATATGGTTACAAACTGTTCATTTACGACATTCCCAATATGGTACTATTTGTCTACAAACAACAACAGCATTGATCAACAGAAAATAAAAATATTTTATGTAGTATGAAAAAAAAAAAATAATACAAATTTATTTAATGACGCATAATGCTCAATTTTTATCAATAGTTATTGATTATTAATCATTAATTATCCTTAATGTATTTTTCTTGTTAAACGTTAATTCGATTCAGAACTATGTCCCAATGATAAAATATCGCATTTTGACAAAGTCATAAATTTCGGTGAAATTAATTCTGCTTTCATCAATTTCATTCAATTAATTTGTTAAAATACCCTGCCAAAATATTTAATTACAGTTGCAACTCACAGAATTCAATTACTGAAATATCGACATAATTTTCAATACTAACTAAAATCACTGAAATTTAATACGCTCACTACTTTTTTAGAACCGTTGTTATCACAACTTTACTACATATATCTTTATTTGATTAATTGACACCGATTCATTTTAGTTTCATTGAAGAAAAAAAAACGAGGAGGAGACACAACAAAGAGAGATGAACTCAAACTTCCCACTATTAATATCTCTTTATGAATTACTCCCAAGCTGTCGAATCCAGAACAATGAATTGATGGATGGATCCTCTTAAAATTAATACTGCACTACAAGCATGGATGAAGGGAAAGTATTCAAGTGATGAAAGAGATGAATCACCTTCACTTATAATAAAACCGATAGAAGCTTCTCAAAGATCACTTTCAAAAACAACTTCTGAGTCTTATTGGAACTTGCGTTAGAGGATAGTTTTAATGTTCAGATCCTTGTTTAAATAATTTGATCATTAAAAAACTCCATTTTTTTCTTCTAGTGATACTTTTAAAAAAAGTAATATTCAAATTAAATTTTTTTCATGAAAATAAGTTGTGATCTATCTGTCAGATTGATAAAATTTTGCAAATTTCGGATTGGTCTGGACTGCCCTGACGGAACTAAGTAATCTCGGTTGGAAACTTGACTAGTGAAGCCGAATCAAAAGTTCCCTTGTCTCCGGGAATGATTATTAATAATAAGATGGTTTGGTTTGGTTTGGCTTGGTTTGTCGCTCTACGGTCATTTTGTGCAAGCCCTTTTAAAGTGGATTAAGAACCACTACAAACACCCATGGCACCACCGGGACTCAATGATCTTTCAAGAAGAAAATGAGAACTGTAAAAACCCTAAAATTCCGCTATTTTTTTCCTCCAAATTACGGTGACACAATGTGGACACAGTGTAGAAGGGTATTGGTGAACCTTGAGTAACACTGAAAACTGCTAAATATCTCTTGAATGATCTAAAGACAAAGGAGCTGTTATTTGTAAAAAACAACAAACTGAACACAAAAAGTAAGCCCTTCAATTGTTCTCGCTAGAAAAATATTATATAGCATTTTAATATTAATAAATGTGAATGTTAATAAATAATTAATAAATTCTGTATTTATTAAATAAACAAATACTAACTTATATTAAGCTTAGTTTGTCGCTCAACGGTCATGCTGTCACACTTTAGCCTGATTAAACCGGTACCTACAGTTTAGCATGAATTCTGAACTACTAACAAACATACATGCCACTGTAAGCTAATTAAACCAGGATCTACAGTTTAACATGGATTCTGAACCACTCACAAACATCTATACCACCCTCCAGGATTTGAACTTGAAGCCTGTAGTACCAAAGGCCAGAGCGCTAGTCAATTGGCCATGAGGCCGGATTGGCCATCATGAGGATACTGATTGGCTTTCATTCTACAGTTTGGAATTCTAGTGTTTTTAGGAAAACCACCTTAAAACAATTTTGTAACAATATAAATTCAACAAGTCAGTATTCTTTTTATGCACTTCCAATTGAAAATAAAAATTAAATATCAATTCTAAATTTATGGACGCTATTACTGGAGATAATAAAACATTGCAGAAAAAGAAGAACTATTTTTTTTTTCTTTTCTCACGAGTTGATGGTCCATAAACACATTGGAGATATTTTTCTTTCCTTGTTTGATGAGTGAAACTCTCCAATCATCGGAACTTGTAATTCTAATCGCCAATTCCTTCACGCTTTATTTCAACAAGAATCCGTGATAGAGTGACTCTTTTACATTAGCCGCAAATAGTTCGTTTTTATTTCTTCATTTCTTGCAGAAACATATACTTATACTATAATAAAATTAATGTAATAAAATAATGTAAAAGTTCGATGCAGAGTAGAAGAATTTTGGCTTGCTTCCAGAAGACTTAGATGGAAATGGATTTTATATTTTCTTTTTTTTTTTTTGGTCATTTTCCTTTGTTGAATGCTTCGTTCAATTGCTGCTGTTCAATTCTCTGATGGCATATTTATCAACATAAAACTTTCAAAAAGGAGGGGAAGAGAAATTTATCGAATAGTTCATCTTTTTTTAGGGGGAATACTCCCATATAACTCGTCTTAAATGTATTGTGATTCGGAATCCAGGTTAAACTGTAGGTCCCTGTCCGTTTAGCCCTCGTGTGCACAAGATGACCGTAGAGCGATAAACCAAACCAAATCTTAAATGCATAGCGTTTTTAAATAACTCCAACCGGATACTATCTTGATGTTCCATGCAATCTTGTGCAAAGAAACAGCTAGATTATTTCTTATTAAAAATCACACGACACGAAATGAGATTGATGTTGTTATCCTGGTCATAGAGCAGCCTGATGGCCAATCGGCTAGCGCTCTGGCCTTAGGTACCACAGGCTTCAAGTTCAATTCCTGGCGGTGGAATGGATGTTTGTGAGTGGTTTGGAATCCACGTTAAACTGTAGGTCCATTTCTGTTTAGCCTAAAGTGTGCACAAAATGGCCGTAGAGCGACAAACCAAATCTCGCAATAGAACAACAACTATTTCTTTTCTTATCCTCAAAGTACAACATTTAGACACAAAATAATATTTAAGGAAAGGACTAATTTAATTTTTTAGATTGAAAGTATTTATGGTCTGAATTTTCGATTTTCAATATGCTTCATAAATAGGTTACAAAAAAGCGAGGCTATACTTTTAACAGTTCTGTAGCGTGTCTACTTTTAATGGGTTTTCAGTTCTAATTTAAAAAAAAAAAAAAAAACACAAAAATGAATATACTAATAGATAACAAAATATTTAATTGAAATAATTTTTAATATTTTTTTCCCATAAAAATCTTATTGTCCTTATGAATAATATTGTTAATGTAGGGTCTATCTGAGACAGGCTCATCGTGGAAGGAGGTTCTCCATCATCTTTAGAGATTGGGTCTCTTTAAGCAATTGCAGTTTCGTACGAGAATATACAAGAGGATTTGCATACTCTTCTTATCTATTCGAGCATAAAAAGATTTTCTAACCTATAGATTTATTTGAACATTCCTAATAGGGAAACCAGAATTTAAACTTCATCATTGCTTGTCAAGTTTCAAACAGAACTCCATTAACTAGGAAACCTAAAAGCTTTGCATTCAGTTAACTCTGTTCTGATTACAGTAGAAACTGTAGTTAAATATGGGAAAATCCCACCCTGAAAACTCCCACCAGGTAGTGAAACTAACGAGGCAAGATGAACCTCTAGTTTTTGAAACATTTGCAACAAAAGTCGAGTTAAACCTTGAATTAAACCTCTACTCTAATGTTCACCAACGGTCTAATATAGGCCGAGATGTTACAAGAGATATCAAAGTACACATCTATGAGGACTAATGGGCATGTACTTGATAATCGTGCATCCAAGTTCCATAATACATGGATCCAATCGTAGGCACTAACTAGAAGTGATTAGGTGACTAAATTGTTGAACATTTCTAACAGTTTTGTTTTTTATAAATAAAAACACGTATTATGTTACGACTAAATAGCTGTTACATTATATTATCCTGAAAAATATTTTTGAAATATATTCACGATTTTTGAATACATTGAATAAATTTAACGAACAAAGATTGTTAAAAATTCTATAGATTTTTGAATTCCAGATTTAAATCTTATAACCAATATTTTAATATTTTAATTCAAACGCTGTCTCAAATTTATTCCTTCTCCAAAAAGTTATCAGAATGAGTGAAATTAGGACATCTCTTTTTTATAAAGAATCTTTCTAAATGACGACGTGGTAGAAGAAAAACATAGTACCATTTGCATAGAGACAGATAGAATGTCTCTCTTTGGAATCTTAAATAATACTTGATACATTCCTTTACAAATGTCAGAAAGCACTCAGAAATAATCAGCGAGAAAAGTAGAAATATGTATTTAAACTTGAAATGTTAGACGTCTGTTTTCTGTCCGCTTACTTCTGTCTGGTCGTTCAAATGGATACAAAGTAAATTCAATTAGGATGGAGAAACATGGTACTTGGTGACAGTTCAACATGGCAAAAAAGGAAAGATTCAATGAAACGAAACACTTGCTTTGTCGAGACACTTGGAATTGTCAGAACCTAAATGAATTAGGCCTTCTGTTTCTTGATTAGAAGGAAATAATAACAAAATTTTTTTTTTTTTTAGAAAAATCATTCAAATCATATTTGTTCTTCTGAAGGAGGGGAAAATTTCTTGGTTCTGGTTATATTTCCTGTCATATTCTTTCTTCATTTATTTATGGCCTGTGGATATCGCATTGGATTTCTGACATGAGAGGTTCAGTTTAAAATCCAACAAATGATGCCATATCAAAAGTTATTGCATCTACACAATGTATCAAAGAATTTCTAAGACTGGTATTGGATCTCTGCCATACATCTGGTATTGTCGTGCATACATAATATAACTTAACTATTAGCTGACATACTGCCAAAACTTGAATGCATTTGGACACGATCTGAAATTACATAAATGTTCCTTAGAGAAGTACAATTTTTCTTGGTGAACTCTCAAGATGGAACAATAAGCTGTAAGAAAATTTCGTGCAAAACTTAAAAAAAGTGCCACTGAAAAGTATCATTTAATGAAACACATTTACAGCGAGTTTTGCTTAAGTAGATATAGTGTTGCAAAACCAAAACCTCAATGCATTTGTTCACTATCTGAAATTATATGGACTTTCCTTTGAGAAGTACAATTTTTTTTCATGTTGAATTTTCAAGATTGAACAATGAACTATAATGAAATTTCTTGCACTTAGAGAAAGTACCATTGAAACGTATCCTTTTAAGTTTTGTTTAAGTAGATATAATGTTTTCTTGTGTCACAATTGTTTATGGGATGCAGGATATACTCTAAAAGATGATAAGAATACAAGAAGACAAAGTTCATCAATAACGTCAAGTTCATTTCATTCGTTTCATCAAGTTCATTTTCAAAAAGGGTACAATGGACTGTAATGAAATTTCGTTCAAAACTTAGAAAATATGGTATGGAAACGTATCATTTGATGAAACAAATTTACAGCAAGTTTATCTTAATTAGATGTAATGTTGTAAAACCAAAATTTCAATGCATTTGTTCACTATCTGAAATTATGTAGATGTTCCTTAGAGAAGTACAATTTTTTTCATGATGAATTTTCAAAATGGAACATAGACCTGTAATGAAATTTCGTTCAAAACTTAGAAAAAGTGTCACTGAAACGTATCATTTAATGAAACAAATTTACGAAGAGTTTTTTTAAGTAGGTATAATGTTTTCTTACTACACACTTGTTTATTGTAGGAAGGATATATTATAAAAGATAAGAATACAGGAAGATTAAGTTCGTCAAGAACACCTGAAATTATTGAAAAAGTGAGCTCTGAGAAGAATGATGAAGGAATCTTTTGAAAATCTGCAAAGAAACGATTTGAACCATCCTGCATGAAGATTTGGACAAAAAAAGTTTGTGCTAAATTTGTTCAGCGCACTTTAACTGCTGAACAGAAATCGAGGAGAGGTGCACATTGTTGAAACACATTTTCTGCATCTAAAAATAATCGAAACTTCTTGAAAAACAATGTTACAGGCGATGAAACATGACACTTTCAATATGATCCAAAATCAAAGTGACAAAGTTTTCAGAGTAAGTCACAAAGCTCACCACAAGCGAAATAAGAAGAAACGTTATATCAAAATCAAAACAATGCTCCTTACATTCTCTGATAGTAAGGTCCACGAAGAATTTGTTCCGAATGAGCAAACAATTACTGGTGAGTATTGTTTAAATGTTCTGAAGCGTGGAATAGCCAAAACTGGTGGCATTTGGTCCAGAATATCTGGAGGAAAACAGTTGGTGTTTGTTGCATGTTAATGTACCCAGTCACAACTCACGAGTTTTGGCAAAAAATAACGTCTACATGTTAAGTCATCCACTCTATTCGCTTAATTTAGCACCCGTCTATTCCTCTTTATTCCCAAAACTTAAAATGGAAGTTATTTTGATGACATCATTGTGATTATACAAAACGCTTTGACAAGAGCTTTTTGGAGGCAATCCCACAAAAGTGAACTCGAACAAGCATTTGTATAGTTATTAAGTTGCTATAACAAATGTATTGAAGCTGAAAAAGCTTATTTTTAATAAAATTTTTATATTTATTTTTATATAATTATTTGTTTTATTTAATTTTATAAACCCAGTCTTAAATTTCTTTAACACATTATGTATGTTGCAAATGGTCATGATAAATCCTTAGGTAAGAAACTCATTCCATTAGACTCAAAAAGGATACGTACACACTATATGCCGCTATATACCGATAAGTTCGTTCCTAATTGTGGTGGCATAGTATCAGCACTCCAATTGACAGATTCCTATAATAACATAGGTATACATATATATGTAGGCATCTTTATATATATAATTTTTCTGTACATGTATTATTCTTCTGCATATATTTATCACTGAATTCCTCCTAAACGGCTGGACCGATTTTGATTAAATTTTTTTGTGTGTTTCAGTGGGTCCCTGGAGGGCTTAGATTCACAACTGGACCCGTTAGGTGGAGCTGCAATCTATATAATTCTTCTGTACGGTGTTTGTCACTGAACTAATCCTAAAGAGCTTGACAGATTTTGCTGAAATTTTTGTGTATGTTTGAGTGGATTCCTGGATGGTTCACAATTCTGAATTGGTAGATGGCGCTGCAATCGATATAATTTTTATGTACGTGTGCTTGTCACTGAACTACTCCTAAACGGCTGGATTCCTGTCAGTGGGTTCCTGGGTGGTTTAGATTCACAACTGGACCTTGTAGGTGGCGCTGTAATCGGGTTGTTGTGTACGTCTGTTACTGAACTACTCCTAAACGGCTCTACTGATTTTGATGAAATTTTTTATGTGTGTGCGACAAAACATGGAGAATGTTTTTGGGCTATCCCATTTGTTGGGAGTCGCAACCTGGATGCTGCTGCTGTAGCATTTCACTTATATACCGTTCAAACGATATTCGTGAAAATTAGTATGCACATACATTGGAAGATGGAAAATATAATCGCGATATGCAATTTTCTACAATGCATTTTTTTTGGCAGCAGAACGTATGCCGGGTTCTGCTAGTATACGTATATAAACCTACTGCGTATCTCTACACTCAAAAGGCAGGTGATCTACGGTAAAAATGCTGAATATTATTTTTGGTACTGAAACTATTTTTACTAAGTTTCATTCTGGACTTAATGGTAGTGTGCGCTACATAATGTTTTAGAAGATGAGGGTTCAGTTCTCGTTGTGGCAGGCGTTACTGTTTTACAAGACAAACGAATAGATTTTATTGTGATTTTGACAGAATGAGTCGAACATCTTAATTACATCATCATCACTGACGCAATAACTTCATGGTGGGTCAAGGCCGTCTGCCTACAGGCAGATTTCGAGACAGACGTTTTTTTTCTCATGGGGTGGGGTTGTCAACATTTCACCCAACGCTCTACTGTCATATAAGACCGGGACTACAGCTTAAAATGGATTCCGAACCGCTACAACATCCATGGCACTGCTGGGACTCGAACTCGCAACCTGTGGCGCAGAGTGTTAGTAACTCGGCCATCAGGCCCATCTTAATTACACTTTTTCAATTTTTTCAATTCGATCAATTAGGAAATAATTATCCTTGTAAAATTCCCTAGAAGTCAATACTTTCTCATCAGTATCATTTTTGGAAACTACGTTGATCCACTGAAATCGTGTTCCCTTATCAAGAAATTTACCAGATTCAAAAAAACAATATGCAGATGTTTAAATGCCTTGTGAATTGGAAAAAGAAAGCATGATACAAAAAAAAAAAATTAAATATAAATTTTTCTGAGTAAGCTTAGTAGTTAAGTTTGTTACAAAATAAAAAAAAATTTCGAAAGACTTAAGCTTTATCTATATAATTTTTTCTTAAATTTTCATTATTTCGTTAATCTCGTTTCATGCATAAAAAAAACAACAAAGTAATTTCTAGAATCTGATAAAGTTTTAAGCTCGTTGAAAAAATATTTATACAAAAAAGACAAGAAAGGATTATTTTAAACTCAAGAACTAAATTGAATCACAGTTAATGGATTTAACGTTACATTGTCACTTACACGTGTTGACGAAAAAAACTTCTCTCAGCTCCACAAAAATGTTTTAAAATTAATCAAAGACTAAAGAAAACTAATTTTTAAGATAGTTAAATAAAAATTTCTCTTGCGATACTTTTATGTTTTAAGTTAAACAAGACTGCTCGTGTTTTCTTTCTTTTTTGTTTTATATAAAAAAGGATTATCTCTAAATTTTACGTCATAAAATATTCTTTTTCAAAACTGTCAGAGAAAAATTAATTTTGATATTAATTTTTTGTTTATTACTTTAATTTAATATTAAAGGACAAAAAGTTATTAAAATCAGCCTTTTTATATGTTGTTGATAACGTTTTTATAAAACATAATAAAATTATAACTTTCAAATAAGATTTTACAAAAACTATAATAAACTTTCCTTAATATTAGCGTATAACGTAAAGTAAAAATTAACCTTTTGAATAATTCAAAACAGTAATTATGAAAAAAGGATTCTAGTTGAATCAATTTCCAAAAGTTCCAAGCCGTTCGTTAACCTTTAGAAAAATTTCTTATACCTGCAATATATGATTTAGAACTTCTGTAGATAGATATTATACTAAGTTATTTATAAAAATACATTTAACCACCACATTTCAATTATAATGTAGTTTATAAATGTATCTTATTCTGTTGTACCGCTTTTCCCTCTATCCATGAATAGACTAGTCAGGTCTAGATGTTGCTGTCTACCCCATGCGATAAGAAAAAAAAAAACAAATAGAAAAGAGAGACAGACAGAAATAGAGCGAGAGACCTGTACAAATCCTAAAATTCCACTATATTTTCTCCAAATTACGGTGGCACAACGTGAATGCAATGTAGCCGGCTATCCTTGGTGAACCTTGCAACAACTGCTATTTGCAAACAACAATAAACTGAAGACAAAAATTAAGCCCTGAAAGTGTTTTTGCTAGAAAAATATTACGTAGCATTTTTATATAATATACTAATTTTGTATTTATTAAATAAAAATATTAATTTATATTAAAAGAGACAATGTGTTTACTAATGAGAAGTTTATTTTCATGTTATCAGATGTGGTTTGGGGTTTTATCTCCAAATTTTACATCATAAAATATTCTTTTCAAAACTGTCACAGAAAAAAATAATTTTGATATTCATTTTTCGTTTATTACTTTAATTTAATATTAAAGGACGAAAAGTAATTAACGTTTTTTTTTATGTTGTTGATAACGTTTTTATAAAACATAATAAAATTATAACTTCCAAATAGGATTTTACAAAAACTATAATAAACTTTCTTTAATATTAGCGTATACCATAAAGTAAAATTAACTTTTGAATAATTCAAAACAGTAATTACGAAAAAGGATTGTAGCGGAATCAATTTCCAAAGTTCAAAGCACTTCGTTAACCTTTAGAAAAATTTTCTTATACCTAATAGTTCGGCAAACACAGAAGGATTTTCAGCTCCAATGAGCAAGAACGGAGAAAGAAAAAAATAAGTAAAAAATAATAAAAGGAAAAGAAAGAAAATTCTCTGCCCCGGCGATTGATTTGTTAACGGTTTTCTTCATTAAAAATTCATCTCTTTAATGGCCAAATCCATAAGTTAGTCGATTTATTTTCGGTAATTGAAAAGCTTATCTCTGACACCGCGACATAGAAATAATAATACTAGTAAAAGAAGAAAAAAAAAAAGCTGTTTTAGGCACCTGATGTCCTATTATAATACTCATTTAATGAGTTAGCTCGTTGTGTATGGAGACAGCCAGCCCAAGTGGCGTAAAGTAATACGCTGTTATGGTAGATGATTTAAAGATCGCTGCATTGTAAGAGTAATTAGGCTTTTTTCAGCCCAAAATAGGCACTTTTTTTCAAGTAGCTACTTATTTAAATCATGACTTCCTTAATGCTATATTTAGGGAACGCATTAATTCAAAGCATGCATGGCTATATATTTAACATTAAGCTACGTATAAGACGTGGAGCTAATAGGAGAGCGTCCTTTTTTTCATTGCATTACAATTTATCCAAATAATCCTACTGTCAGCAAGTAATCGGCTATTGTTTGATAAACAGAAAAGTTTTGAAAGCCGGTCTCAAAACCGACATTACCTGAAGCAGTGTTTCACCTACTCCGATTCACTGCACTTAATTTCATATTATATTTATAAGATAACTATAAATTGAAATTACTTACAGACAATTTGTGCCACTAACGAACATCTGAAATGTAAGGAAATCAGTAGAGAGATTAAGTTGTTCCAAAAGAAGATATATTATTTTTTATTTCCAATGACAAGGCAAACAATTACATAGAACAATAGAACTAGATGCAAAGAAAACCATAAGGACTAGATTAAAAGAAGTCAGAGTCATTGCTTAATGAGCGATCTTGCTTACCAATATATCGACTCCTCTGTAGGTTCAGCAGCCTGATGGCCAACTGGCTAGCGCTCTGGCCGTTGGTACCCAAAGCTTCAGGTTCGAATCATGGATGTTTGTTGGCGGTTCGGAATCCACGTTAAATTGTTGGTCCCGGTCTGTTTAACCTAAAGTGCGCACAAGATGCCCGTAGAGCGACAAACAAACCAAACCTCTGTAGGTCCAAGAAGAGCCCCACATCGGTGCAGGTGTTCCTATCCATTACTTCTAGAGAGTCACAAAATGGGCAAATAGGATAGGTTGAAATGCTAATATTGTGCAGATGGATGACAAGGCAATCGTGTTCCTTAGACAGGCGAAAGGCCGATACAGTTTTGCTTCTTGGTTCATAGGGAATAAGAGAAGGCTTACCTTCCTCTTTTTTTTTTTTTTTTTTTTAGGGTTGTACTAGTCTGAAGATCCCGCAAGAAATTAGATGTAAATAAATATTCTAAAAGCCGTTTAAACCTCCAATTATGAATGGCCTTATTAAGGTGTTATAGTAAACTGGCACCCCTTTTGCAAGGAAGTTCGTTTTTATTGTCCAAAAGACCACAGCGTCCAGGTACACATTGAAGAAAGATTTTTTTCCCATTAAAGTGAGAGTTCTCAACAATTCGTGACATTGTAAAATCTCAGGTGTCAATGGGTATTCAGCAGAGCTAATTGATTGGATGGCTGCTTGATTATCAAAAGGGAAATATAGAGATTTACGATGTTTCAAGGCGTTTCATTGATGTTACAATGGATTACATTAATGAAAATAATTTGAAAAATTACTTTTTATAGAAGATTTTGAAATTCATATTCGCCGTACTCATTTTCTTATGAATTAAGAATTTCATCTTATGGAAAATATTCTTTACAACCACACGTAACATGTCCGAAAGAATAATAATCACATTCCATGCTATATTGCATTTAAGGCTATTACGTTAGAGAGCCTATCAAAAATCTTATATCTGAGATACCACTACTGCCTCAAAATTAATTCCAGTTATCATAAGCACAAAATATAATCACGAATCTCAAGAAAAGCGGATAAATTGAAAATTAATTTCAAAATTCTCAATGAAAGATAGTTCCAATTCAATCTTTTTACGATAATTCATTAGAATTCAAGGCGCCCTATTTATTGAATCGGTGACTTTTGAAATTGCGTTTTTTACACAGAATTCTGCTTCCCATGCCTTGATTAGAATCTTACTAAATTTCATGAAATTCTAATTGTTATATCGAGTTATATGATGATGGATATGTTAGATAATTATTATTATATTTATTATGTTATAGGGGTTTGAATCTCAGTTTAATTATTCCACACCCGACGCAAGCAGGCACAAAGCTGGACACACGTAAATATCCCCCCTCTTATATTATTTTTAAGCGTCTCATACTCTTATTGTAGATTAACACGGAGATCCTTGGCCGCCTAGCGGCCACTAGCTCCTTCACTGTAAAAATGTTGAAACATAGCGGTGGTCTCATGCCCTTTTTAGTAATTTTTTAATAAGAAAAATTTTTTAGATAATTAAATGCCCTTTTTAAAAAAGAATTATTTTTTTAATAAAATTATAAAAAATGCCCTTTTTTAAAAGAATGAAAAAAATAAAAATGAAAATATCATTTCAAAAGTGTAGATGTTCATGAAATCAGTTGCATGTAATAAAATAAAATAAATAAAACATAATGAGCAAAAGATCAAATTAGGAGAAAAAATAGCTTAGGAGAAAAGCGAACTTTTTTCATCTAGGCAGTTGTAAGGAATTAATTTAAAATCTTTAGAACAGTGAGAGGTCTTTTGTTATATTTGAGGGAAGAAATATCATGATTGTAATTTTGTAGGATATTTAAAACAGGGTTATTGATGTTTTGCATATCATTATAGAATTTAGTAGAAATTTTGTGAACAAATTGTCTTAAACTTGGAATCGAGAGAGCTCGTCTAATATCGTCATTACGAAAGTACCAAGGTGAATTCGTTAACATTCTGAGAGTTTTGTACTCAAGCCTTTGAATAATTTCAAAATTTGTACGTGCAACAGAACCCAAAACTGGGCTTGCATAAGCTAATACTGGACGAAGATAAGAGATATATATTAGAATTTTGAGATTAAGAGGTAAAGGTGAATTTCTATTGATTAAAGGATAGAGAATTCTAAATTGAGTACTGAATTTATTTCTAAGGCTGTAGATATGCGATCTGTAGTTAAGTTTACTACCAAGAATAATTCCTACGTACTTAGTTTCCTTAGAACAGGTGATATAATTATTATATATTTTAATATTAGGAGGGTTATAGGATTTTTGCAAGTGAAAAGAACTGCTTCAGTCTTGTCTACATTTAATTTTATCTTCCAGTTAATGAGCCATTTTTCTAAATCAATGATATAATTTTGCAAATTTTCTGAATAGTGCATATTTTTAAGGCTATATTATTTTTTTCAGATGTATTTCACACCTATTACATCTAAGAATCCTATTTTATTTTTACACATAACTTTCACACGCGCAATTACGTGACGAACATTAACTATTTCAAATTAGCTACCAACTTAATTAACATATAACATGCGTAGCCATAATTACGAATGTCAATTAATATTAGTTTTTAATCTAGATTTAAATTTTTTTAAATAATGTTCTTATGAGAACATCATTTATTAAATGTCACATTACGTCTACAATTAGTGACTGTGTGATTCCTGCTACAATGGTACATAGCACTACAATGAACTATGTTATTGCCTAATTTCAGTTGCAGTTAGACTTAACAACATTGACCTGTGAATGGCATTCATATTAAACAGCATGGCCACAACGGAACAGTGACCAATGCTGTTCTCTAATTCTAACTCTAATTGCTGTCTAGAAATTGCTGTCACATGAATGTTAAAGTACTCTCTTTTAATGATAACATAATAGAGGTTTGAATGAAATTAGGATTCTAATCTCTCCTGATCAATTTTTAAGCGAAAACTATTCATGATCATATAGTTGGGAATTAGAATATTACTTCAATTTTTAAAAAAAAAAATATTCGTCCTATAACTGTAGTTGATAATGTCTCGGTTATAGCTTGCGCTTTAGTTTACTGTTATTAAGAAAAATAAATAAATTTTGATTTTATATTATAATGGTTTTGGATTCTATTCCTTGAAGTATACTCTTAAACCTGAACAAATAATACTTAAGGATAATATAAAACATGAGATATAGTTGACTATAAATTATAAAGCATAAATGGGATATAAAGGCTGTAAAGTTTATGAAAGAGTTAACGAAGCTTTATTTCACATAAAGTATTCATCATCTTCATACAAATGGCGAGGCACCATTAATTTCCAAATAAATTGCACCTACTTGGGGCCTTTCTCGTTTGCATGCAAATGGCATAACATCTAAAACAAGTCTTCCAACCTCCACCTCCAAATTGGACTGAAATATGATTGCGCAAGAGAGGCAGAATGTCTTGGATTACCACACCGTAAATAACCATTTCCTCCAGCAATTTGACGGAAAGAAGTTTGTCTGCAATTTTACGAGACTCAAAATATGATTCTTTGCATTGGTAACGATGCGAAATTTCAACTCATTTTATCGACTGTGTGCAGGAGGAAAAGGATTTAAGAACAGGTTATTAAAGTGTCCTGTGATGCGTAGTTTTATGCGTCATATGAGTTTAATTAAAAATATATATATGAGTTTTTTGTAATTATATGCAAATATTGCTTAAAAATGTGTTTAATTTATTTTATTGTGTCTTTGAGGAATAAGTTTAAACTAATAAACATTTGATGCAATTAAAGTAGTTAAACATTGCTTAGAAAAGCAAAATGTTACCTGGTTCCTAAAAAAATATTATTCTGCACTCTTAATATTTCAGTGGATTTAATCAATACACTAAAATATTTAACCATGTTTTGTCTTTTTAACAAAAATTAAATATATGGGATATATATAGTGATGATATCACCCTTTCTCTATCAGGTGTTGTAAAGTCTCTGCGTATACTAGAACTATAACGATTTCAAGAAGAGGGCCGCTATCAGGTTCAGGGGAACACTTTATATTTTATTTACAAGCATTATTTTTATATATTTAAAACTCTGAAAATTAAAGATGAAATTAAAATTAAAGATATAAATTAGATACACCAGTGCAGTTCACTCCAAGGACAGAGATTTTCAGAGTTCTCTAGTTTACGACGAATCTAGTTCAACCAGTCTGTGGCAGACCTTAATTATTACGGCATGATACACGAAATTACAACAAAGGGCTCACTTTGTAAACAGGCGGAAACTCCGGCCTGTTCAGTCCCTTAAGAGAGAAAAACAACACTTTTTTGTCGACTCGTGTTAGAACACTCTCCTTTCTTCTCCAAAATCTCCCTTTAAGAAAATCCTTCAAGAGGAGGGGGTCAAATTCTCTCACTCCTCATTTGAGTGGATACTTCCTCAGCCCATGGTCTATCCCCAATCACGATGTAGAAACTCATGACGTAGTCCATATCTCATTTATAATTGTTTCGAACTGTGATAATCGGGCAGACAATCGCTAATTTCATGAAGTCTTATTATCCATGACACTGAGTATCTGCTATCAGATTTGAGAGACAGATTGTTCTCATTAGAACAAAACACTCATTGCATGTAGTATAAATATCCACGATACTGCTCATCTGAATGTCAGATTTTTATGATAGGGAGTTATTATGCACTTTTTTAAAGGATATACATTCCTCTTTTCTGGGAATGAAATACTGAAACTCTTCCCGCGAGAAAAAAATGCTACAATAACAACAGAAATTCTCTATTCTGTTTGGGAAAATTCTACAAGACGCATAACAACATATATTTCTATTATGATAGAAATCATTTGGTTTGGCAACATTTTCCGCTGGAAAGATGGGGGGATGTTTTATTAATGCCACCTGGGAAGACTTTTGTGGCTTCTATTTTTGCGTTAGCGTTTCATATTTTAAAGTGGAAAATTCCGTATTTGTGGTGCAAAAGATTGAGGGGAATTTTTTCACAGTCACCAAAAGAATCTCCTCATTTTTTAAAGTGGATGTAATCTTATCTAAAAAGTAAAATGAAAGATTTTTTTTCGTACTATACAATATGGATAAATGAAATTTTATTGCATTTTTTAAACCATAATTATCATTGTTATTATGTCTTTTGCATCAATAATTGTAAAACATGTTTTACTTAATGCTTAAGCCATTTTGTATTTGTACTTGCGGCTGTCTTCTGTGACCTATGAGGATCATTAAAGCGATGTTTGGCGAGTTATTGGGTCGTCGTGTTAATGACAGATGTTGAGGGAAGTTGACGGAAAACTTCACCAACACCAACAGAACAGCCTATTATCACGCCCTTTTCGTACTAGGCGAGAACTTTCCTTCCAACAGTCATTTATCAGCCATTGATAAATGGCTTGGCGGGCAGGGCATTTGTCATTTTGGCTAGCTATCGGAAAAAATGCTTTGTATGGGAAGACATTTAATCACTTTTATATAATAAGATATTGCAAGTATTAATTTCATTGCAGATTCCAAAATAGAAATGAAAACACTTTTAGAGAATAATGGTTTTAAAGATCAATATGAAAAAATAATAGAAAAAAATATCTGCATGGAAAAGTGTATACACAATATTTTTTTAAATGTCGAATTTAGATATGGGCAAACTAACATCAATAATTTTAAATTGATTTTGATTTATTATGTTCCTTTGTCACATAACGTTTTAATTTTTTGATTTATTCATCTAAATATTTTTGTTTTATTTATTCTAAACTGTGACATTTGATTGATAATTTATGTTACGATGTCTTGTTATTTATACAATTTTTTTGATTTATTAATCTAAATTGCTTTGTTTTATTTATTCTAAATTGTGATATCTTATTGGTTTTATAATTTATTTTATTATGATGCCTTGTTGATTATATAATTTTTGGATTTATTAATATAAATTGTTTTCTTTTATTTATTCTAAACTGTGACATTTGATTGATAATTTATGTTATGATGTCTTGTTATTTATACAATTTTTTGATTTATTAATCTAAATTGCTTTGTTTTATTTATTCTAAATTGTGATATCTCATTGATTTATAATTTATTTTTTATTATGATGTCTTGTTGATTATATAATTTTTGGATTTATTAATATAAATTGTTTTCTTTTATTTACTCTAAATTGTGATATTTGATTAAAATTTATGTTTATATCTTATTAATTATATAATTTTTTGATTCATTAATCTAAATTGTTTTATTTATTCTAAATTGTGATATCTTATTGATTTATATCTTATTTTCTTATGATGTCTTGTTGATTGTATAATTTTTATGATTTATTAATCTAAATATTTTGATTTTATTAATCTAAATTTTTTCGTTTTATTAATTTAAATTGTTTTGATTTGATGTTTTTTAATCTAAATTATTCTGATTTTATTAAAACAAGAGTTTTTAAAAAAAAGGGTAATTTTTATATTTAAAGAAACTTTTATTATAAAATGCTACAACGTAAATTTCACAAATATATTAAATAGATTGTAGAAGAAAATATTTAAAAGTAATTTATGATAACATTTTCAAAAGTAATTTAATTTTAAAAATTTAATTCGCAACCATATTTTTACACATATGTAAAGGAAATTCTACTCTACAGCAACATTTTTAAAACTATTTATTATTGATTACGCTAATGTAATAAACCCAGATTAATTATTTTAAATTCATAATGCTCTTCAAACTGTCTTTAGATAAATAAATACATTGTTTCTGCATTTAAAAATTTTCATTGATTCATTTTAATTTTATCTATGGCAAAATGATAATTCAAATTTCTCAAAAAGCTTGAATTTATTTCAAAGCTTGAATTTACAGTTCCAAATTAGGTTTTACAGTTGAAAAAGTTCCGTTATCTCTATTTAAACAGACTTGTGGCCATTTAGGCCATCTCTCAAAAATCACCTGTTTACATTTATAAATACCATATGGGCAAAAAACCTTTTTTGTAATTATGAAACTCTAGATATCTCGCAAACCTATTTTTCTCATGGGTAGAGTTTTGGCATTTCATTCCCAGGAGAGATGAATGTATATTTGACAAGTATAGAATAAAAACCCATCACTCAAATTTGACGGCAGACAAGCAGTATTGTGGGTAGCTATACTACATGCAATTAGTGTTTTGTACTAATTAGAACAGCCTGTCACTTAAATCTGATAGCAGATATTCGGTATCATGTACAATGAGACCTCGTGAAATTAGCGGTTGTCTGTGCGACCTTCATACAGACAACCACAGCAAATTGAATATGAATTATACCGTGAGTTGTTCCATCGTGATTGGTTATAGACCACGAACTGAGAAATGTCTATTTCAACAAGGAGTGATTGAAGTTGACCCCCCTCTTGGCGGATTGTCTCGAAGGAAGGTTTGTGGTGAAGAAGAGAGAGGGTTCTGCAACGAGTTCACTAGAAGTGTTTTTTTTTTTTTTTCTCCGAAGTGACTGAATAGGCCGGAGTTTCCGCCTGTGTTTCAAAATGAACCCTTTGTGGTTTCATGTATCACGCGGTTAAGTTCTGCCGCAGATCAGGCAATTAGATTCGACGTAAACTTAAGAACTCTGACAAATTTCCGATCTTGGAGTGAACTGTACTTGTGATTTAATTGTGTACTAATAATCAAATTTTATTTTATTTTCTTCATATCTTTGTATAATAATTCAGAGTTCATTATCTGTATATATTTGTATAATCCAGAGTTTATTATCTCTCCTCTCTCTCTCTATATATACATGTATAGTTCTTGTAAATAAAAATTAAAGTGTTCCCATGAACCTGAAAGTGACCCCTCTTCAAGAATCCGTTATAGGTCTAATATAGGCCTAGATATTACAGTTTTTTAAAAATAATCAATTTTGATTATGATTTAAGACATTAAGCTATTAGCTAACAAGAACTACATTTATGCTCTTCATTACATTTGTACATTGATAGGAAAAGCTTTACCATGGATTATTATTTTAATATAACTCTACAACAATAACTATTCTTATGAAAGGACTAACCTAAACTTTAAGCACTATTTACCTTTGCTTCAAGTCCAAACAGAATTTACTGACATATGACTTACGCCACGCTGACTGCGAGCTGTGCGTTTCATGTTGCAGTCGATATGAGTCCATTGTTTACCCATCTTCTCCATGTAGGCGTTCGATTTCCCTATTCATCTTCGCCGGAGAATGGAAAGGGCGGCCCACTTTGTTTTCTTCCTCCGGGGAAATTGTTCGCGAGGAGGGGGCGGGGGCGTATGGTATCGAGAAATTAGTGGCGAAAACGATATTTTTAATGACCGCTGTTCTCTGAGCTATGAATCATCGAGTAAGAAAAAGGATCAGAGCTTTGAGTTAGAGTGATGCTTTTTTTTTTTTTTTTTTTTCCCGAGGTTGCTAAAGAGCGTATTAGTTAGAAGATTAGTGATGCAGAAAATTGGAAGAAAATAGATGCCGTTTTTGATGCATTAATAGTGAATTGATTAATGCTTTTTTCTTCTAAATGTTATAGAGTGCTAAAGTTGCTTACTGTAATGAGGCTATAAATCTATTTGGAATTTGTATCTTTAATTTTTATAGAAAGTTTTTATATATATTATATTATATTATTATATGCAGCATTTTTTTCTCAGGAGAAGAGTTTTGGTATTTCATACCCAGGAGATAGGAATGTATATTCTTTGACAAGTATATAATAACAACCCATCATTCAAATTTAGCATCAGACAAGCAGTATTGTGGGTAGTTATATTACATGCGATTAGTGTTTGTACTAATGAGAACAAACGTCACTCAAATCTGATATGGACTACACCATGAGTTGTTCCATCGCGATTGGTGATCGACTATAAGCTGAGGAATGTCTATTTCAATGAAAAGGGAGGGAATTAATGGATTTTCTTTAAGGAGATTTTTGGAGAAGAAGGCAGAGAGTTCTGCGACGAGTGTTGTTGTTGTCGCCCAGAAGTGTTGTTTTTCAATTTTTCTCTGAAGTGACTAAATAGGCCGTAGTTTCTGCCTGTTTTTCAAAGTTAACCCCTCGTATTCTTGCTACTCGGTTTCTTGTATCTCGCCATGTGATAATTAAGGTTTGCCGCAGACCAGGCAACTAGATTTGAGGTAGACTCAAGAATTCTGAAAATCTCCGACCTCGGTGTGAACAGTGCTTCTGATTTAATCGTGCGTCCAATTTTATTTGTATATTTTCATATATTTGTATAGTAATCCAGAAATCATTATTTGTATATACATTTATATAGTTCTTGTAAATAAAAATTAAAGTGTTTCCATGAACCTGAAAGTGGCTGGCCCTCTACTGGAAGCCGTTATAGGTCTAATATTGGCAGAGAGTTACAGTATGAATATCGTATAAAATCCATTGTTAGTGACATAAAAGTCATTAGATATTTTTTTAACATCAGCTATCATAGTTCAAATGTTATTGTTTTCTAACTGACTTCCTGCAAAAACTGTTTTAAAGTGTCGTCTATGTAAACTATAAGTTTGCTGACCTGCTTATAATACTATCATATAATTTCATCACTATTATTCCTTTGTTACATGGCAATCTGAAACGAATTCCCTGCGGGAAAGAAAAGGTTTCGCACGTCACTGATATTTTCAAACTATGGGAGAATAGAGTTTCTCTATAGAACTTTCTGGTTAACAGTTTGAATTAACGTTCCCAACCATAAAACATTTTACATATACACTTGATACCAACAAATAGTTTATAAACAAAATATAAACTCATCAGTAAAGAGTAGACTCAACTGACTTACAATCCAATTAACATGTGTACATGGCCATTAAACCCTTCAATTCTATGGCGTGGTGAGAGGGAATATATACAAGCCGAAAGATGTGTATGCAACCTTCCTTTTTGTGAAGCCTTCTGCGCACAATAGATACCAGCTTTCCAGCAAAGAGAAGGTTTGGTGAAGGATTATGCTCACGCTTACAGTTAGTTGAATATAGTGCTCATGAGCTCATCTTATGTATTTCTCGGCTATCGCTTCTAGAAGCTGATTCTTTTTTATAAATGTTTTCTACACTGTATGAATTAAAAGGCTCACATTCAAACCACTTGCTAAACATCACTAGACTCTGGTCGACTTCTACACTTAAATATTTCACTACTGTAATCCTTCAGATAAATAATGTCATTTAATATCTAAAACCTAGCTATATCCAAACTGAACTATGCTGTGTCTACTTGTAACACCTTCAGATGCTTTCTGGGTCAATTTTTGGCCACATGACAATGACGTTGAAAGTTAATTACTAAACTAATTTATATACTATGAACTGCATTTTAATGACAAATTTAATTATCGAATTTATTGTAGCATAACGTACAGTTTATAATAATTGTTCGTTTATTTTTAGAAAATAGTTTGTTTTAATTTTAATGACGTACTGAGAGCTGTAAGGAAAAAAAAAACTGTAATGCACACTTTGAAGCATGCAGGAACCAATTCACATTGACACCCCATTGTGTTCAAATGGGTGTTAATTCCCGTTGTATTGCTAAATGGGTTTGGCTCCAACCATGACCTACTTGGTTACGATGCAATCAAGGAACGCTTGGCTGCTATACAGAACATTATGACTTGCGATTGTGAAAGCCCCTCATAGTAACAGTCAAGCTGCTTAGATGGAGTTTCCGGGATTTCTCTAATATAGATGGGCAGTTACTTCTCCCTTAATATAATTTCCTCCCATCCCTAACCCCGCCGTTGTATATAAGAAGTGTAACATGAGGTTCATCGGTTTTACAGTTACACTTTATTTAAAATGTAAAATATTTGGTTCTCAGCCTTGCTAAACTAAAAAATTATTTTAAGCGAAAAGCTGATATATACACAACGAGGAAATTAATTTTCAGAATATTCCTTTATTATAACTTGATAGTTACTCATTCGCTTTCTACTTTTTTGCTACTTGTATAAATGAGCTGTTATATATGTATACCAATGCATGTATGCTACCTTTAAGATATCATAGATTAAGATATAAAGCTTATGATTTTTTTATTCATTTCTTGGATTTTCCTCCTTTTTATGTATTAATGTATGTGCATGTTTAATGATTTCTGGTCTCGTAACTGTAGTTTATAAACACTTTGGATCTTGAATAAATTTACTATCCATTGATGTCTTTTTTTCTGCATGGGTAAATCTTTTGATGGCACTAAGTAGGAGCCACATTAAAATAGTAAGTATAGTAAGTGCTGTTTTTGTGACTTTGCTATACAAGTTAATTGCACTTCCGAAAAGTTCCATGACTGTTCTCCTTTTGATTTTTATTTTATTTTTTTTTATTATCCCTCTCTCTCTCTTTCTTTATATATATATATATATATATATATATATAAAATACTAAACCAATATATACGAAACCTATATTTAAACCAATCACAAATTTCTGAAACTTTTAAATGCAAAATCTTCATGAGTCTGCTTAGTAACATTGTACAGTTGCCATAATTGAAGCGAACACACAATATTTCGAAATTCACATTTTACTTAAATTACGGATTTTAATAACTTTACTTGTTGACATCCAACAAGTAAACACAAATCAAAAGTATTTATAAATAAAGAAATTAAATTTAAATACATATATACTTTATAAAACTTTTTGAAACATATATTTAATGCAAATTTATAATCCTCATTATTCAAAATCAAAATAATCACATTACTATATTGTCCAAAGTTAACAAATACCATGGATTGAATACATATTCCCTTTATTAAAAAAAGTTATTTCTTTACAAAGATTTATGAGAAATCATAAGTTACAATAAAGCAGACACTTTACAAGACCAGCCAGATTGAAAGTGCCGTGTACTATCTGCAACAAGAAGCAAAGCCCTCTAAATGCAACGCATTTCCTGATGCATTTGGGATACAAAGCATATCTTCCTTCACAATGCATTCTTTATTGAAATAAATTTCTTTGTACTTCTGCCCCAAGAAAGAACAAAACACTAACTATTATGAGAAGAGAATCATTCTTCTGAAAAATGCATTGCAGAGAAATGATGAAACACTCTCTTTCCTCCAGAATTTAAAACTCGACTCTCCTTTTAGGAGAAACGAAAAAGAAGAAGCAACACAGAAAATCTGTCTCGCACAACAGAGAACAAGAGACATTAATTTATATATCGTTCTCCTCTGTCCATTCTTTATTTAGGGAAGCATCGGTTGTCTGAGTACAGTAATTTTCTTTTTTTCTGCAATGTTGATGTCCATTTTCCCATTGCATTATGATAGGGACACCATCTGAAACAAGTTAAAACAGCAGAGGAATGTTTGTAGATTTTGGAGAGGATAGTATTTTTTTTATTAATGGTATGTTCTTTCCCTAAGATATATGATTTGAATTTATGTCGACACAAACAGTACTTTTTAATCTAATCTATCTTTTATTTAATGTCAAATATTTCTTCTTCAGGTTTTTCTTTCTTCTTCAAAAACATCTAAATACCTATATATTTACTTTAATTTTGAAGAAAATTTTATACTTAAAAATCAAAAGAATAAAAAAATAATAAATATTAATTATAAAATAATTCAAAGACTGAATTTAATATTTCGTTGAATAGCAGCTGAGATTTTATTTCACCAACCTTTCTTTGTAAATGTTGTAACAAATTCTTTTTTCTTATACCACTTGCTACTATATATATATATAAAAAAATGGGGATGAATAATGTAAAATTAATACCAAACCAAACTTTTGAGTAATAAATGCAAAATTTTTAGTTTTCGTGAGACTACAAGGCTACCATATTTGAAACGAAAATTCAATTTTACGGAATTCACTAAATTTTAAATGAATTAATTTTTCTAATTTTGTGTTGACATCAAAACAAGCAAATACAAATCACAAGTATTTATAAATAATAAAATTAGATTTAGGTACATATTTATATGTCTTTTTATATATTTTTTTTAATTTAGAAAAAATTTCTGAATTATATATTTAACACAAATTTATTATCCTCGTTATTCATAATCAATGCTACCCTTTTACTATCTTGTCCAAAGTTAACAAATGCCTTGGATTGAATACATCTCCCCTTTATTAAAAAAGTATTTTTATTACAAAGATTTATGAGAAATCATAAGCTATAATAAGACGGACACTCTACAAGACAAGCCAAATTGAAAGTGCCGAGTACTATTTATCATGAAGTGTAAAATACTCTAAGTGCAGCATATTTACTGACGCATTTGGGATATAAAGCATATCTTCCTTCACAAAGCATTCTTTATTGAAATAAATTTCTTTGTACTTCTGCCCCAAGAAAGAACAAAACACTAACTATTATGAGAAGAGAATCATTCTTCTGAAAAATGCATTGCAGAGAAATGATGAAACACTCTCTTTCCTCCAGAATTTAAAACTCGACTCTCCTTTTAGGAGAAACGAAAAAGAAGAAGCAACACAGAAAATCTGTCTTGCACAACAGAGGACAAGAGACATTAATTTATATCTCGTTCTCCTCTGTCTATTCTTTTATTTAGGGAAGCATCGGATGTCTGAGAGCAGCAGTTTTCTTTTTCTGCAATGTCGATGTCCATTTTCCCGTTGCATTATGATAGGGAAACCATCTGAAACAAGTTAAAACAGCCGAGGAATGTTTGTGGATTTTGGAGTGGATAGTATTTTTTATGAATGATATATTCTTTCCCTAAGATATATGATTTGAATTTATGTCGACACAAACAATATTTTTTAATCTAACCTATCTTTTATTTAATATTAGATATTGTTGTTTTTAATGTTCTTCTCTAGAATATCTAAATGCGTGTTAGTTTAATTTAATTTTAAAGGAAATTTTATGATTAAAAAATCATTTAGAGAACTATTCGTTATAAAATGCTTCAAAGAATGAATTTAATATTTCGTTGTATAACAGCTGAGATTTTATTTGACCAAACTTTCTTTGTAAATGTTATAACGAATTCTTTTTTTTTTTATCCCAATTGGTATATGATATATATTTGGTATATTTTTCCCTTACCCCACTTTTTATTATGTACATAAATAAATAAATAAATAAATAAATATATATATGTTTATGTACATAATAAAAATGTGAATAAATAATGTGAAAACTATACCAAACCAAATTATTGAGTATAAATGCAAAATCTTTAGTTTTCGTGAGACTGCAAGGCTGCGTACTTGAAACGAACATGCTAAATTTTAAATGAACTACAGATTTTCGTAATTTTCTTTTGACACCAAACAAGCAAATACAAATCACAAGTATTTTTAAATAATAAAATTAGATTTAGGTACATATTTATATGTCTTTATAGATTTTATAAAAATTTCTGAAATATACATTTAATTCAAATTTATAATCCTCTTTATTCATAATAAAAAAATATTATTACTATCTTGTCCAAAGTTAACAAATGACATGGATTAAATACAACACCCCTTTATTAAAAAAAGTATTTTATTACAAAGATTTATAAGAAATCATAAGTTACAATAAAGCAGACACTCTACAAGACAAGCCAGATTGAAAGTGTCGAGCACTATTTACCATCAAGGGGAAAACTCCTCTAAATGCAACACATTTCCTGATGCATTTGGGATATAAAGCATATCTTCCTTCACAATACATACTTTATTGAAATAAATTTCTTTGTACTTCTGCCACAAGAAAGAACAAAACACGAACTATTATGAGAAGGGAATCATTCTTCTGAAAAATGCATCGCAGAGAAATGATGAAACACTCTCTTTCCTCCAGAATTTAAAACTCGACTCTCCTTTTAGGAGAAAAGAAAAAGAAGAAGCAGCAAGCGAAAATCTGTCTTGCACAACAGAGTACAGAGACATTAATTTATATCTCGTTCTCCTCTGTCCATTCTTTATTTAGGGAAGCATCGGATGTCTGAGTGCTGTAGTTTTGTTTTTCTGCGATGCTGATGTCCATTTTCCCATTGAATTATGATAGGGACACCATCTGAAACAAGTTAATACAGCAGAGGAATGTTTGTAGATATTGGAGAGGATAGTATTTTTTTATGAATGATATATTCTTTCCTAAGATATATGATTTAAATTTATGTCGACACAAACAGTATTTTTTAATCTAACCTATATTTTATTTAATATTAGATATTTCTTCGTCGTTGTTTTTAATGTTCTTCTCCTAGAATATCTAAATGTGAGTTAGTTTAATTTAATTTTAAAGGACATTTTATGATTTAAAAATCATTTAGAGAACTATTCATTATAAAATACTTCAAAGAATGAATTTAATATTACGCTGTATAACAGCTGAGATTTTATTTGACCAAACTTTCTTTGTAAATGTTATAACGAATTCTTTTTTTTTTTTTTAATCCCACTTGGTATATGGTATATATTTGGTATATTTCTCCTTACCGCACTTTTTATTATGCACATAAATGTATATATATATATATATATATATATACATAAAAAAAAATGTGAATAAATAATGTGAAAACTATACCAAACCAAACTACTGAGTATAAATGCAAAATCTTTAAATTTTGTGACACTGCAAGGCTGCGTACTTGAAACGAACATGTAATTTCACGAAATTTACTAAATTTTAAATGAACTACAGATTTTCGTAATTTTCTGTTGACATAAAACAAGCAAATACAAATCACAAGTATTTTTAAATAATAAAATTAGATTTAGGTACATATTTATATGTCTTTATAGATTTTATAAAAATTTCTGAAATATACATTTAATTCAAATTTATAATCCTCTTTATTCATAATAAAAAAAATATTATTACTATCTTGTCCAAAGTTAACAAATGACATGGATTAAATACAACACCCCTTTATTAAAAAAAAAGTATTTTATTACAAAGATTTATAAGAAATCATAAGTTACAATAAAGCAGACACTCTACAAGACAAGCCAGATTGAAAGTGTCGAGCACTATTTACCATCAAGAGGAAAACTCCTCTAAATGCAACACATTTCCTGATGCATTTGGGATATAAAGCATATCTTCCTTCACAATACATACTTTATTGAAATAAATTTCTTTGTACTTCTGCCACAAGAAAGAACAAAACACGAACTATTATGAGAAGGGAATCATTCTTCTGAAAAATGCATCGCAGAGAAATGATGAAACACTCTCTTTCCTCCAGAATTTAAAACTCGAGTCTCCTTTTAGGAGAAAAGAAAAAGAAGAAGCAGCAAGCGAAAATCTGTCTTGCACAACAGAGTACAGAGACATTAATTTATATCTCGTTCTCCTCTGTCCATTCTTTATTTAGGGAAGCATCGGATGTCTGAGTGCTGTAGTTTTGTTTTTCTGCGATGCTGATGTCCATTTTCCCATTGAATTATGATAGGGACACCATCTGAAACAAGTTAATACAGCAGAGGAATGTTTGTAGATATTGGAGAGGATAGTATTTTTTTATGAATGATATATTCTTTCCCTAAGATATATGATTTAAATTTATGTCGACACAAACAGTATTTTTTAATCTAACCTATTTTTTGTTTAATGTCAGATATTTCTACTTCTTTTTAAAATTTCTTCTCCTAGAATATCTAAATGCGCGTATGTTTAATTTAATTTTAAAGGAAATTTTTTACTTAAAAAGTCCTTTAGAGAGCTATTAATTATAAAATACTTCAAAGAATGAAATTAATATTTCGTTGCATAACAGCTGAGATTTTATATCACCAACATTTCTTTGTAATTGCTATAATGAATTCTTTGTTTTCTTTATCCTACTAGGTAGTATATATATATATATATATATATTATATTTATATAATAAAATGCGAATGAATAATGCAAAGTTAATATCAAACCAAATTACGGAGTATAAATGCAAAATCTTTAGATTTTTCGTGAGACTGCAAGTCTGTCATAATTGAAAACGAACATACAATATAATGAAATTCACTAAATTTTACTTAAATTACAGATTTTTCAAACATTGGGTTCACATCAAACCAATAAATTCAAATCACTAGTATTTATATATAACAAAATTAGATTTAAATACATATTTATATATATATTTTATTTTAGAAAAGTTTCTGAATATGTATATAAAGCCAAATTTATAATCCTCATTATTCATAATCAAAATAATCCTATTACGATCTTGTCCAAAGTTAACAAATGCCATGGATTGAATACATATTCCCTTTATTAAAAAGTTATTTCGTTACAAAGATTTATGAGAAATCATAAATTACAATAAAACAGACACTCTACAAGATAAGCCAGATTGAAAGTGCCGAGTACTATTTGCCATCAAGGGGAAAACTCCTCTAAATGCAACATATTTCCTGATGCATTTGGGATGTAAAGCATATCTTCATTCACAATAGATTCTTTATTGAAATAAATTTCTTCGTACTTTTGCCACAAGAAAGAACAAAACACTAACTATTATGAGAAGGGAATCATTCTTCTGAAAAATGCATCGCTGAGAAATGATGAAACACTCTCTTTCCTCCAGAATTTAAAACTCGACTCTCCTTTTAGGGGAAAGGAAAAGAAGAAGCAGCAGAGAAAAATCTGTCTTGCACAACAGAGGACAAGAGACATTAATTTATATCTCGTTCTCCTCTGTCCATTCTTTATTTAGGGAAGCATCGGATGTCTGAGTGCAGCAGTTTTCTGTTTTCTGCGATGTTGATGTCCATTTTCCCGTTGCATTATGATAGGGAAACCCTCTGAAACAAGTTAAAACAGCAGAGGGATGTTTGTAGACTTTGAGAGGATAGTACTCTTTTTATTAATGGTATATTCTTTCCCCCTAAGATATATGATTTGAATTTATGTCGACACAAACAGTATTTTTTAATCTAATCCATCTTTTATTTAATGTCAGATATTTCTACTTTGTCGTTTTTAAATTTCTTTTCCTAGGAAATACGTGTAAGTTTACCTAAATACGTGTAACTTTAATTTAATTTTAATTAATTAATTTTTTGTGTTTTTAAATTAATGAATTTTGTTATTAATATTTTTTTCTGACAAATACTGGAGAGGTTTCGTCATATATATTGCAGCATTGCCAAACTTGCAGGCACAAGATGCGGTGTTTGTAAACATGGCTTTATTAACTTACTGTATTATTGATAGATATCCCTTTAAAATACCTCTCTAATAACTTATATATATATATACATATATATATATATATAGTTGTTATATAGAAAATTCTAGAGATGCTTCGCCATATCCTTATAACATCTGCAATTGCCGAATTTTCCTCTAAAATTGTGTGTGTTATTTAACTTTTGTAAAATTTAAGTAATATTTTTAAAAAAATCTGAGAATTTTTTCCCAAATGCAATTTATAAAGTAATTTAAATTGTTAATTAAATAACAAGTATAATAATTAAATATATTTAAAGTTTCAACAATTAAATGCAAGTAATAATAAGAAAATTTACAAAATTAACAAAATTTAATAATAAAACAAATTTTATCTTATAAAAATTGATTCAGTAGAATGATTTGCAAATCTTCATTTTGTATTAAATAAATATAACACAGTTTATAATTACTCTGCGCTACACTAGAACGTATTTATAATAGATTCAACTAAACCTATCATTATGATTGCTACATTTTGTAAGTCAACATCCATTAACTTTCGTTAACCGAATGAAACATCTTAATTTCGGCGAAAATTTTATTTTATTGTTTAATATTCTTTTTAGAAAAATGTTACATTATAAGACAACATTCGTAAAGGTAAATAATTAAATTTAGAAATGCTTGGGTGGAAGTCTTATAACAATGCCTTTCTTTAATTTAAGAGCATCTGCTTTTGTCGAAACTAAGCTTCGTGAAAGAGAACTCAACAATTCCTGGTCGCATTTAGTATTTGCTTGTGACAGTTATAGTTAATGGTAAACAATACGGGAATGGAGCCATGCACACCTTTCAAGTAAAAGCACTCCTATAAAATCTTTTGCAGGCACTCCCACTCATCAAGAGTCTTGGGTAACAGCCAGATTCCCTCCTCCTCCTTTCATCTACCGAAACGAGAATCGTTTGATGTTCCATTTCATTCCAGCGACCCCAAAAGAGACCTCTCTCAGACATTACGGGATTACGTTAACAATGAGGAGAATCATTAGGTGGTGTCCGTTGTATACAAACGATTTTAATCTCCTCTACTAATTCTTCTCATTAGACAAGCGGTGGTCCTCCTTCTAAGTGGTGAAGATAACGCTGGTATCTCAGAAATTTTGGGGTGATTTAGTTTGCATGCATGGAAGATTATGGTGGGCAGGTTAATGCTCATAATTTGATTCATGCAGTAATACATATAGAAACTTCACAGAAATCAAAGTTGTCGTCATCACATGATGATGTTTTCTCAAATTAAAAAAGAAGTAATTGGTTATAATTTTTTCAAATAAATAATAAGTCGTACCTAAAAAATATGCTTTGTCTCAAATCTGCAATCTGTTCTACTTTCAGGAACTTCAGATGCTTTCCCAAGTCAATTTTCAGTCAAGTGACCAATTACGTTAAAAAATATAGTTACTAAGAGATAATTACTTTTGAACTTTCTCCTTATTAAACCTTCAGAAAGTTTTGATTATTTAATTTTTTGTTCCATAACATGCAATCTCTAATAAATGTTCAATTGGCTGTCCTAGAAAATAATTTGCCTTAGTTTTACGGCAGCTGTAATGAAAAAATAATAAACACTTAGAAGTATGAAAAGGCCATTTTACATTGACACCCCATCGTGTTTTTAAGGTTGAAATATTTTCACATGGGAAGATATATAGCATGTTTGTTCCCAGGGAAAGGAATGTATATTCTTTAACAAGTGTAACAACATTTCACTCAAATTCGACAGCAGACAAGTAGTATTGAGGGTAGTTATATTACTTGCAATTAGTGTTTTTTGTACTAATGAGAACACCCTGACGCTCAAATATGACAGCAGATAATTAATGTCTAACGGCAGATTATAAACGATTATAGCAAGAGACAAGTATAAAGGAAAAAAGAATACAAAAGAAACAAAATTGCTGCAACAGAGTTCATTAATCTAACATATCTCTGGCTTCCTGTATCGCTTGGTGAGAAAAGATCTTGCGAAGCGCAGGACAGTGGGTAGATGAGCCATAACACTCTCCAGTGCTGCACAGAGTGCAAATCGGGGAAGGAACAATTCCCAGTCTAAAAAGATGTTTCCGTAGACAGTCATGTCCGGTGGCTAAGCAAATTCAGCAACCGCTCTACGCCTTGGGCCATTACACAACTTTGTTTTAGCATTCCTCCAAGGCTTATGGGATACACACGATCAATAAGATCCTTCTGAGAACGGGCTTTGATAGATTTTTCTTAATACGATGTTTAATAGCACAGACGGATAAACGATGATAAGTACTCCGGGAGATATAATGCTAAGCTGTAGATATTTTACACACTATAAAATGTTACCAGGTGCATCACGGAGTGGTAGATCTACTGCTCACCTAAATAAAGTTATATAGAGTAAAATATAAGAAACCGCAGAGTATACCGAGTATAAGGATTATTTGTTTTAATCCATGATCCATGTATCTTAAGTAGATCTGTGTTGGATTCCATTAAAAATGTTGATAAATTGGAGGGATTAATTTTCTGGTTTTATAAACTTCTATTTGTAATAACTTTTATTTTATATGCCTTATTTTATGGACATCAGCAAATATTAAGTCATAGAATTCATAAAGGCCTATGAAGATGTCTATTTCGGTGCATATTGATAGTTCCTTAAAGAATTATCACAACTGATGTTTTGCTATTTTTTTCTACTAGTTAATGTAGATTTATAATATGTCCACTCATAAGACGTATAAGAATGTTTTATTATGGAGTAATAGTCACTGTTTCCAACAAGCAGATATCTGTTTTTTTGTTCTTACAGAAATGGGCATTTATACACAAAAATAGATACATTTTCATCAAAAGAGTTATTATTTTATTTTTAATAAAACAATAATATCTAGTTTTAATTAAAAACAGTCTGCAAATATTCAAGTCATATGCAGCCATTTAGTTCTCTTTTTGAACTTTGGAAACGTCAGGATCTTTCAACACTGAAAATAATAATAATAATAATAATAATCATCGAATTCACGAACGCAGCGTAAAGAAAGCCCTCGCAAATCAAAAACCGCAGAAGAAAGAAAAATTTTATTTAATTTTTTTTCGCTTTTCTTTCCAGGTATTAACCCCTGTTCGAGCAGAACCTAACGAGGGCTGGCAGAGGGGCTGACACAACAGAAAAAAGGGTGATCCACGTGACCATCGATCAGTTCATTAGAGCGATGCCTTTGTTATGACACACAAAACAGCTGCTCTGGAAATGAAAGACACGGACCCACCGTCGTCCTCCCCCACCCTTCCGATTCTGCTCCACCCCGCTTTTTCTGGAACCGTTTAGCGAAAAGTGCAACGAAATGGCCACAGAAAAAGTGGCGTAAGGTAAAAGGTACTTTAGATTCGTTAAAACTGGAAATAAAATGTCTAGGTCTGCCACATCTGGCTTCAATTAATTTGTATTCTTCATCTAAATTGGTAACAAAAAATTGTCTTCTTTATTTCCAGGACAAGGTTTTGTCAATTGTAATCCTTCTGCAATGTAAAAAAGAAACAAACAGACATAACAAAGTACATAAACATTGCTGATTTGGAGGCAATGGTAACTTCAGCAAAAATGAGTGTATGCAGCTCTTTACATAACAGACACCATACAACAATTGAGATTGGAAATGTTCCACATGAATCCTGTTTACATGACAGACACCATTCAACAATTGAGGAAGGCAATTTTCCCATGAATCCTCTTTACATAACAGACACCTTTCAATAATTGAGAAAGGCAATGTTCCACATGAATCCTCTTTACATAACATACACCATTGAACAACGGAGGAGACAATGTTCCACATGAATCCTATTTACATAACAGTCACCATTCAACAATTGAGGTAGACGATGTTCCACATGACTCCTCTTTACATAACATACACCATTCAGCAATTGAAGTAGGCAATGTTCCACATGAATCCTCTTTACATAACAGACACCATTCAACGACTGAGGTAGACAATGTTCCACATGAATCATCTTTACATAACAGACACCATTCAACAATTGAAGTAGGCAATGTTCCACATGAATCCTCTTTACATAACAAACATCATTCAACAATTGAGGTTCCTCAGAATCATCTATGATACCATTTAACAATCGAGGTACATGAATGAATCAATATTGTTGCCAATGTTGCATTTACTTATTAATTCATTTATTATTGCTGCTATTGTCATTGTTGCATTTACACTAGAGAAGTGGATATATCATGGTCCTGATGATAAAACATATCGTCTCGCATCACATGTTCTAATTCATTCTTTTCGCATCTGGCTCCAGTTAATTTATATTCTTCCTTATCTAAATTGATAACATAAATTTTCGTTTTATTTCCAGGTCAAGAATTTGTCGATTTTAATCCTTCAGCAAAAAAAAAAAACAAACAGGAATAATAAAATACATAGATCTTGCTAATTTGGAGTCAAAGCTAACTTCAACAAAAGGAATGAGTATTACTCTTTACATAACAGACAACATTCAACAATTGAGGTAGAAAATGTTCCACACGAATCAGTATTGTTGTCAATGTCATTGCTGGACTATCCGTTGTCAGTGTTGCATTTACTTATTAATTTAGTTAGTATTGTTGTCATTGTCATTGTTGGATTTATCAATTGTCATTGTTGTTTTTTGTTGCTTATTAATTTAGTTATTATTGTTGCCATTGTCATTGTTGGATTATCAATTTTCATTGTTGCATTTACTTATTAATTTATTTATTATGGTTTTCATTGTCTTTGTTGGATTATCAGTTGTCATTTTTGCATTTAAACTCGTGAAGCGGATAAACGTCACATCATAGCCCTGCTGCAGGACATGATAAAACATATCGTCTCCCCATCACATGTACTGATTCATTCTCTGGCATGTGGCTTTAATTAATTCATATTCTTCCTTAGCTAAATTGATAACAGAGAATTTTCGTTTTATTTCCAGGGCAAGAGTTTCTAGATTTTAATTCTTCAGCAATATAATAAAGAAACAAATAGGCACATTGCTGATTTGGAGTCAAGGTGTACTTTTAACAAAAGGAATGAGTATACGCAGCTCTTTACATAATAGGCACCATTCAACAATTGAGGTAGGCAATGTTCCACATGAATCAGTATTCCACTGTTGCATTTACACTCGAGAAGCGGATAAACGTTCTGTCATGACCCTGCTGTACGGCAGGATAAAACCTATCGTCTCGCATCACATATACTGATTCATTGCCAGATTTTCTTTTTATTCGACGATTCCTGACGGGAGCAAAATTCTGATAAAACAATTTTTAATCCAAAAGTCGATAGTTTCTTTGTTCGAACATCGACGAGGTATGCTGACTTCAGTATAATAGTTTTCATATAATTCAGTACATAGACATCAATATAATACGGTATAATAGTTTTCATATAATTCAGTATAATAGTTTTCAAATAATCGGTATAGTAGTTTTCATATAATTCAGTATAATAGTTTTCATAGCAGACATCAATATAATACGGTATATAATAGTTTTCAGTATAATTTCATATAATTCAGTATAATAGTTTTCATATAATTCGGTATAGTAGTTTTCATATAATTCAGTATAATAGTTTTCATAGCAGACATCAATATAATACGGTATAATAGTTTTCCTATAATTCAGTATAATAATTTTCATAGCAGACATCAATATAATACGGTATAATAGTTTTCATATAATTCAGTATAATAGTTTTCATAGCAGACATCAATATAATACGGTATAATAGTTTTCATATAATTCAGTATAATAGTTTTCATAGCAGACATCAATATAATACGGTATAATAGTTTTCATATAATTCAGTATAATAGTTTTCATAGCAGACATCAATATAATACGGTATAATAGTTTTCATAGCAGACATCAATATAATACGGTATAATAGTTTTCATAGCAGACATCAATATAATACTTGTTTGACCTTTCAATATTTATACTCCTTGAGCTACATACACGTGTGTGTTATAATGTCATTCGTTCGTCTGTTCACGCAATTAAAAAGGGCGCTACATAGCTAAGTTATTGCACGAGAAGTAACTGAATGTTTCATTGTGCCTTATAACGCGGCATGATAAAACCTAACAAATGGCATTAGATGTAATGATTCGTAATGATTCACAGCCAAATTTTTTATTTGATTCATCTTAGCCGGCAGCATCATCATAACGGCAAATTCGATCCGGCATCGATATTTTATGTATGCTCGAACATCAACGAGGTATATTGATTACAATATCAGAGTTTTTAAGAGCAGATGAACTTGTCTAGTATCTCAATATTCTTCCCTTTATTATACTTAAACTTAATGCATGGGGCCTGATGGCTAATTGGATAGCTCTGGCCTTTCGTTCCACAGGCTTCAGTTTCGAATCCCGGCGGTTCCACGGTTGTTTGTAGTGGTTCGGAATCCACTTTAAAACCATAAGCCCAAGTCTAATAGACAATACAATAGTTACTTAATGTTAAAACTTCGAGAAAACTAATAATGCGATAATTTGTCTGGTCTTCAACGTTCTTTTTAATTACATTTCTTAAACCGCGTCACCACGTGTGTGAAAATACTAACGTTTATTTGTTACCTCATATTACATTTTGAATTCCAGAAATAAGCTTGTTTATCTCTTGCTGTGAGCATGCGATCTGTCGTCATTTTTGTAAGTCATAAATCTATTGATGAACGCTACCCAAATCTGAGTGGAGTGGTATTCCCTTATTACGATTTACTAGTATTCTGATAAACTATTTATTTATTAGTACCCAGATTTATAAGAGTGAGATGTGAGACAACGTGCCTTTCGCCCAGATTGTAAAGAACCAGTTTTCGGTGCATGGCTCAGAATCTATGGTTCAAAGTTAGTCGCTGCTTTATACAAATTGTTCACTGACTTTACTTCCCCAAACAATTCGCAACAAGAACTAGAACATTTCGTAAACATTTTTCTTATCTTTCTATGCCAAAGAATCGTTAAGCAGGTATCCAAAAGATATGGATATAGTCTGTCAATTCACTTATTAGAATACTTTTCCTTAATTTTATTTGGACAAATGACTATATATAGAAATAATAGTGTACAATATTAAAAATACAAACACATTTTTTGCGTCTATCACTGGGGACTAACAACAACGAATTGAGGAGAAAAAGTTCTATGGTTATAGTTCAAGTGGTTACAATTTCGAAAGAGTTCAAGTTATGTAAAATTTTCGACATGTTTCTTCATTAATTCTACATTTCTGGTCATTTGTATATCATTCTTAAATTTTTATTTTCCGTAAATTGCACTTCAAACTGACTAATCTTTCATGGTATTGCAATTTTTGCAAACATACGAAATTACTTTTTAACAAAAATTTGAAAAATAATTAAGCAATGCCAATAATTGAGATGTTTTGATAAGTCCATAAGAAACATGAATGTTTGATTTCATAATTAACCGAATCATTACGATTAAAATATGTTTGATACCGATGAAATATCATTAAAATTAAAACCCAAGAGAAATAACTCAAGAATGACATTAGAAGCTTAAATTAAAGAATTTTTGATATAATTTTCGAATTATTCAGAAAATTATTAATTTAAAAGTCTCGATGTTTATTTTATCCTATGCAAAGAAAGATAGTTATTTTATTTTTTAAGTTATTTTAGAAACAAGTCAGTTGCAACTCAATCAAGATGGAATATTGATAATATTTTCATTAAAAATGCATGATTAAAATTTGAAGTAATTACTGTTGAAGAGAAGCATAGTTGTATCAGATAAATTTTTACTTATTATTCAAAAGCATCTATCTCTCAGCGGGATTTTATTACAATTTACCTAAATAATTAAAAATAATATTTGGCTGTTACAGATTTCTTGAAAGAAAATCTATTGAAAATAAAGCTAAATTTTGAACGCTTAAATAACGACTGGGATCTGATAGCCCAGTGACTAACTCGGTACCACAGGTTTCGGGTTCGAGACACGGCGAGGCCATGAATGTTTGTAGTGGTTTGCAATCCACTGCAAACCATAGGTCTCGGTCTAATATGACTGTAGGAGTGTTGGACGTAGGACTTACAGCCCTACTCAGTAAAAAGAAATCCTCTCCTATCTCGGAATCCATCAGTAGGCAGATGTTCATGGTGTCGGAAAATTTAGCCGAGTGCCGCGGTGTAGAGTATAGAAGAAGTAATAATTACTACATTTTAATTTAATTTAAGAAAGTAAATTTTATTATACTTAAAAGGTTAAAAAGTAACACTTTACAAAAACCATACTTTTGGCTATTAACTTAATTACTATCAAATCATGTTACCTGTAGCAATCCGACCATCGAGCTAAAAATATTTAATTTACATATCAATTTGTACATACGTGCCCGACGTCACGACCAATCACATGTCTTCAGCATATGACGTCGGATCCTAATGCAAAACGAAAAGAGAAATAATTGCATGATTCCCAATACTTTGGGCAACACTTGGCCCACAATGAGGGCTGTTGCGCCGATGATGATGTGCGTTATTTTTGCCGTGCCCTTATTACTATTACGTGCCGATTAAAAAAAAATGTTTCTTTTTTTTTTTTTTAATAATGTGAGGATATGAAATGATTGGTTGGTCGCTCTATTGTCATTTTTTGTGGATTTTAGGCTAATTAGACCGGCACCTAGAGTTTAACATGGATTCCGAACCAGCAATCATCCATGTCACTGCGAGCATCCGAACCTGTGATACCAAAGGCCAAAGCGCTAGACAATTGGCTATCAGGCCACATGGAACGATTGAAGATTTAAAAAAAATAGCTACTATAATTTGAAAAGTAAACTGCCAAATTAGACGCCTGTATACGTAAAACATTTTATAGAGGATATATTAGAAAAGAAGGACGAATTTAGAGCTTTTGGCATTTATATACCAAAGTAACCGCTCAAGACACCGCTAGAAGACTAGACTTTTATTGACAGATAAATAGTGAATGCAATGTTATACAGGATGAGCCACTACCTACTATATACAGCCACATAGTACTAATACAATCTGGAACCTGCAGGTTACTCATTCTTCTCAAAACAAACATAATGACTTTCCGGTTTACGAATTTAACATGCTTATCTCCGGCGTAGCCATTAAAACTTTTGCTTTGTTAGCCTAAAAAGCATTTAAAAATACGAATAAGTATGTTTTAAATATATATTATAGTAAGTGTTACTTTTTAGTAAAAATGAGGTATATTCAAGTAATCGCTAGACTTTTAATGACATATAATTCAATGTTATCCAGATATTTCAATGCCACATGTTGCCTACTATATTACAGCCGCATAGTACTGCTACCATTTAGAACCTGTGGGCTACTCATTACCCCTCGAGCCAAATATAATGACTTTCCGATTTACGAATTTAACATATGCCTATCTTGTTTTACTATGTTGGTCTCATAGACATTTTTTGAAAAAACGGGTAAGTATGTCTTATAGTAAGTGATAGTTTTTAGGATAAACGAGTTTTAGTCATTTATTTACTTTTTGGTTTATTCAAGAACCGCTGGGCAACTAGACTTTTAAACACAGATAATTCAATGTTATTCAGAATAAATCACATGCTGCCCACTAAATTACAACCACATAGTATTATCAATCCCAAATAGTACCAAATATCAAATTGATACAATGTAGGTAATGGTAGTACCTACATAGTACCAATTTGAAACTTGCAGGCATTTTACAACATCTGAAATACCTTTGATACCTCATACCACCCTTCCTCTGAGTCCCTGCAGCACTCATACTTTTTCTGCCAATTCAATAACTCATTTTTTTCCCCTTTCCTTTTAAAACCCAGTTGTCGAATTTTCGCTCTGGCCGTGTGACACGCTTTTTGTAAACATCTCGTACAGAGCAGCTGACGCCGCGAAACAGAGAGCCGGATAATCATTTCAAAAGAGAGCTCCTTTCTTCCCATTCCGTCGCCAATTCTGCTTCTCTCCCCTTTTTTTTTTTTTCCAGTTTTATGTTATTATTATTATTTTCTATCTTTTTCCTTTCCGGAAGAAGATTGTTCGAAGAAAACTTCTTTTATTATTATTATTATTATTATTTCGTCCTAGTTTGATTATTAGAAGGGGTAGTGGTGCATTACACTCTCCCCCTCCCCTGTAAGTGAGGGGAGGGAGGGAAGAAATGTTTCTGTTTTGTTTGCGTGAGGTAAACATTCGAGAATTTCTTTCGCTTTTGTTTTCGCCGTTCGAATCGTTTGTTTTACCTAGGCGAGCGACGATAGTGTCAACACTCGCCAAATTCTGCAGACGTTGGCGATATTTTTTGAAGCGTGCAGAAGAGTTGGTTATCAGCCTTGCGTGTTATTAAAAATAAGATATAGTTAGCGAAATTTATTTATTTATTTGTTTATTATTATTTTTTAAATGATTGTATCGTCGTAGAATATTTTAAGAGAATTTTTGCACGCAGGTGTTTTTATTTTCGTTATGTATGTCGGAATTGTTAAATGGTAGCAAAGACCTGTTTGAATTTGTTTAACAAAATAATTGTATTTTGTATAATGATTAGAATATATATTTTCCAATAATTCGAAGTTCGATATGTTATGCTTATAATAATGTTTATGTTTTATAATAATTCGAAGTATTTTATAATAATGTTTATATTTTTATAATAACTCGAAGTATGTTGTGTTGCTTATGCATTAACATAATAATAATATATTAATAAAATAATAATGATAATAATAATAATAATAATAATATAAACATAATGCTTTTTATAATAATTAGAAGCCTTTCATGTTATGATTATAATAATGTTTATGTTTTGTAATAATTCGAAGCATGTTATGTTATGTTTATAATAATGTTTATGTTTTATATTAATTCGAAGTATGTTATGTTATGTTTATAATAATTCAAAGTATGTTATATTACATTTGGTAATAATATTTATGTTTTAAAATAATTCGAAAACAAATATAACTTTTAAGGACATAAGTTTATATTACTGAATTTACTAATAATTTTTTTTATAACTAAAACTTTATATTTTAATAAAATACCTAATAAATAAAAATATATTACTTATTTAAGTAACTAATAGGCATTAAAACGAATAATAATACTTTTCTACGTTGATTGAAATTCTTATTTATTTTTAATAGTTTATAATTTGCTATCTTCCTTACGTTTTGCATTATTTATGTTAGAAGTGTTAAATGGTAAGACTTGTTTGATTAAAACGGGGAAGACTTGTTAAACAAAGACCTGTTTGAATTTATTTAACATAATAAGTATTGATTAGAATATATTTTCTTATGTTTTATAACCATTCAAATACAAATAAAAATGTTAATGTACTAAGTTTTATATTAATGAATTTGATGAATTTATTAATATTTTTTATTGCTGAAACTTTATATTTTAATAAAATATCTAATAAATAAAAGTATATTATGTATTTAAATAACTATAACTATGCATTAAAATGAAATAATCATGAATTAATTATGAATATTTAACATTATAATAAGTACTTTTGTATGTTGATTGAAATTTTCATTTATTTTTCATAGCTTTTATTATGTTATCCTCTTTATATTTTTAAATAAAGAATAGATTTGGATACATTTTAATTTTCTACCATCAAAAATTTTTTTTTATTTTTGAATTTGATAATATTTTGAAAAATAGAATTAAACAGAATAATTATTTTTATTTCTTTTTTTTTATTCAATTTATTTCGTTAAGTAATTTTATTCCATTTTATTTTGCCAAGCAAACTTTTAATTAACAAAAGCATATTATAATGCCAGACAAAATTTAAATTGGTAGACAAATACATTCTTCAGATTAAAAGCTTTATTAAAAAGTAGTAAATTACCACTTATTAGAAGTTTAACGATATTTAATGCATTAAGTTTTTGGATCAAAATTCTTAACGAAATAACAACCATGGTTTTCTTCCGAATGTAGAATTCATTAATTAAATTGTAGTTTTCAAGAAATAAAACCAACTTAAAGACAAATTAAATTATCATTCTATACAAGGAATAAGACAATAATCATAAAACCGTATTGTACTGTGAAAGCAATATAGATGTAGAGATTTATGTATCAGAAAAATCCTCGAATATTAATTTATTTGAGGATTCTTCAAATATAAAGGAATTTTTTAAAAAATCATCAAGTTTTCTTTATATTAGGTGTTAGATTTTTCCAAAAATTTTACGAAATTCTCGTCAGTATCACCATATTTGCTAAATATTGGTAGCTTAGGTTTGCTTAGTATTGATAAAACATTACTTTACATTATATAAATCAACATTGTGATATAATTTAGTGTTTAATTACTTACTTAAAAACATTTTGCATAACAAATTTAGTTCTAAATCAAATCTATTACACAATTTAAAATAATTATTGTTTCTTAATATACTTGGTCGACAGCAACATCTAGACCAAGAATCCATGCGGTCTCATGCAAGGAGGGAAAGGGAGGGGGGGGGGAAAGCTTCTGTCGTGATGGCCCACCCATAGGTAGATATCTGACTTGGATTCGTGACGATAACTTTTACGGGATAGGATTATCAACCCTACGTCCAACCATCTACAGTCATATTAGATCGGAATTAACAACTTGAAGGGGATTCAGAACCACTAAAATCATCCACTGCCTCTCGGGACTCGAACCCAAAATCTGTATCACCGAGCGCTATAGCGCTAGTCATTTGGACATCAGAACCTAAAGTACTTTTAGCAACTGTAAGGGAGAAGCTTGATTGGCTAGCGGTCTAGCGTTCGGTGCTACAGGTTTCGGGTTGTAGTCTCATATACATCGGGTTGTAGTCTCATATCATATATATTGTTTAGGTCTCATATGAGTGTAAAGCGTCAAGAAGCCAAGTTAGACGTCTACCTATGGGGCTCCTCACAACAGAAGTTGTCCCCCTTTTAACTTCAACCATGAGTCCATATAGGTTCGTGGACTTGTTTTAAATGTCAAGTGGGATAAGAAACAACAAACACAAAAGGGAGATAAACAACAAACACAAGTGAGATAAACAACAACAACACTGTAAGTGAATTAATATTATAAAATTTCTTATGTCTTTAGACAACAATTTTTGCAATCTTACCTGATTCAATGCTGCTGAAACTTCCCTCCATTAATATTTTAAAGAACTGATACGAGAAAAGTGGTCTGGTTTATTCGTACTATGACTGTATGAAACTTCAATCCCTTTACCTCTTTCAGTGCACTAAGCACTGTACTTCGGTCCTATAGATGCGCTTTCAATGGAATAATAATTTATTCGCGAAAAAGAAGAAGAGAACGCGTCTCCCAAAAAGAGCGGAGAAAGTTTAAAAGGTTTCGCATAATCGTGTCACTCACAGTTCTTAACAATGGGCCACTTAGCACCGCCCGCTCCCGTCCACCCCCTCCCATTCCAAAATGTACCCTTCCGACGTCTGTGATTTATGGTGTCCTGGGCCGCTTTGACGTTGATGATGATAAACGCACACTCAATGCCTCCGAAAAGGAAGCAACAACATCAACATCAATGGCAACTGAAAGGTAGAAGCACCACCAATAAAAGCAAGACAACGTTTCAGTTTTAAAGGAAAGGGAAGGATTTAGTTTAATACATTTCCCACACTTATTCTTCATCATTCATTCGTTTCAGCAAATATACTTTTTTTGGGATTTTTTTTTTTTCATGTTATAACGGCTTTGGCGACTTATTTGACGACAATTTACATACCAAATGTAATGCATATTGTATCTATGTATTTACAAGAATAATAAGAACTGATTTTACACATTTTAGTGGACAAAATTATACAATCCAATCGATAATATGACAGACTGTTTATTCTCAAAACACGAATACTGCTCAATAGGATGACATTTTTCTGTTATTTCAAAAACCCCATCTATACTATTAAAATTTGAAAATCTTTTAGATGCTTGTATTTTCTCCAAAACAAGAACGATTTTTGGAGTATCAAGACACATAAAGTATTAGTTATGATGAAGAGAACGTATACGATCGCCTATTTGAATTCTCTCAACGTTTCAAGTTTCCGAAATATTAATGGCAATAATTATAAATATCTTGAAATTGAATGTAATGCATATTATATCTATATACTTACAAGAATAATAAGAATTGATTTTACATTTTAGTGGACAAAATTATATAATTGCCTTTTCTAAAGAATCGATACCCTGATATCATATTGTTTATTTCCAAAACACGAATACTGTTTAATAAGATGGCAATCTTTTCTGATATTTTAAAAAGCTCTATCTAATTAAAATTCGAATATTTTTTAGATTCTACCATTTTCTCCGAAATAAGAACGAATTTGGAGTGTCGAAACATACTTGTTATGATTAGAAGAAGAACGATAGGATCGCCCATTTGTATTTTCTCAACATTTTTAAGTTTCTGAGATGTTAATAGTAATAATTATTAATATCTTGAAATTAAATATTAAGTTTAAAATAAAATGGCTGCTTAAAATTGCAATTTGGTTTCCCCAGCCCCATACTACCTTTATTTCATCCTTTCGCTGACAAAAGAAAAATTGTAAAATCAAGATCGAAAAATTACATTTTATAAAAATTGAGACATCTGATCTGTTTAAATCCGTTTAAATATTTTATTATTTTAAAGTACAAAAAATTGGCTTTCACACAACGTGATTTTGCCAAAAAATATTTATTTTAACACATACAAAAATAAATCAATAAAAATAAAATAAATAAATAATAATTTTGCTATATATGGGCCATTGTGAACGATATTTTTTTAAGCGAAAAAAAACAAAAACATAATCAATGGACGTAAATAGCTGTTCCATGTATAAACTAAAACGAAGCGTTTTCTATTCTACAAAAAGAAATAAACATTTTCAAAGAAACATAAACAAAGAAATAAAGTAATAAACTTTTCTTCAAATATTTTATGATTGATTCCAAATTATTTAACGAAATTTACATAATTGATAATAAAATTAAAAAATAAAATAAATAAATCCTTTTATATTTCTAATTGAAAAAGAACTTTGTGAAAAAAAAGGAAATTTGATTTTCTTAAGAATTTTTTTTTTTTTTTTTTTTTGCCTTATTTTTCCTAATTTTAATGCAGATTTTTTAAATTTTATTTTTCAAAACTTATCTAGAAAATTTATTTGATATCCTCAATATCCTTTTCAACGACAGAATGTTAAAGCTCCTACAGAGCCATGCTCTTTGCTCCATATACAAGCTCCTACAGAGCCATATCTTTTTCAATGACAGAATGTTAAAGCTCCTACAGATACTGCAAACATACGTGCATAGAGAACCAGGGATTCTGAAGAACATCTTCCACGTATATTAGAATGGCACTTTTACAAGAAATTAATGTCTACGAAAGGTTCTCCGAATTCACAAACGAGTCGTTCCGAATAGAATTTCGTCTTTGGATCAAAAAAGAAATCTTCCTGTTCATCTTAAGGCAATGGTACAATAAAACGTTATTAAAAAAGAATGGGCTTATAGCTGCCTGGAAAGTTATAGATGTAAATGTGGACGATGAAATTACCTAAGTTCTTTCTTCTCGCGTTTCATGTTCTTTTTCCTTTTATTGAAGAAAGTGAAAGATGATCGAAGATTTCAAGAAAGGAAAACGGATAGGTGTCATGGCTGTTTTCTCTAAGTATTTTTTTTCTTCTTATTGTTTGTAATGTTGTGTCTCATTCTCGTATTTGCTAAGATGATATATTTTGTAATTTGTTTCCAAAGAGTAAAGTTGGATATTGAATTTTATTATTCTTTGTATCAATTAGTAGTTTATTTATAAAAAAAAATATGTTTCTTAAAACGGAACCGTAAATTGTCCATCAGAACAACGACTTTACAGAAACTACTGAAATCGAAACTATATTAAAATGAAACACTTAACCCAAATAAACATTTGAAAAACAGATCGAGAAGAAACAAATTAACAGGACTAATTTTATCACCTTTTTCAAAACATCCATTGACTTTGACTGTTTTTGCTTTCACATAAAGTTGTGTTTGGCTCAAATCAACTGATTCTTCTCTCCACTTCCAGAAATATGAAATTTGAAAGGACCTCCAACAAAAAGTTTCACAAAGATTGAAATTAATCCAGTGACAGTCGTTTCAGTTTGTTTGGATTGCATATAAGTGAAAAAGTTTCGATTCGAATTACATTCTGGTGATTCTTTTAAAATGAATACCATTTACCAATAAAAACTAATGTGTTCCAAAACCTGTCATGTTCAGAACAGACGCAGATTCTAAATATTAAATATTATTCAAAATGTGGAAATACTTCATATCTTCTATTTCCGAGTCCATGCGGTGCCATGGATGCTTGCAGTTGTTTGGAATCAATCCACTTTAAACCGTAGATCCCAGTCTAATATGACTGTAGAGCGTTGGACGTAGGGTTAATAACCCTACCTCGTAAAAAAAAGAAAGCATCTCAACTTAAGAAATCTGCCAATAAGCAGACGGCTTGGACCACTAAGGAGATGTTGTGGCAATGAAGAAAATACGAATACTGTTCTTTTTGTTTATTTGTTTGAAGGATGATTGTTTGGTTTTAGGTTCAATTATATCATTGCACAATTTTTTTACACTTGTGCTTGGTTACCAATATTTACAGCAGATCTTATTTTAATGCTTCAGTACAATGTGGGAATATAGCTAAATAATACTTTTTCAATCACATCTTTTCAATATTTTTGAGTATTATATCCTAAAATACTTAGTTAATTTAATCAGTGTTCTGCGAAAGCGTTCAAGGATACTAGGTTTCATTTTTATTATTGACATAAAAATGGATTTACTGTCCTAAGATAATTCTGCATAATTTTTGAAATCAGTTCCTTTGTCTAAATAATGGTTTCTGTTGATTGAATACTGTTTGGAAACCTTTTAAAATGTGACCTATTTTATTCCTTAAGGCATATTTTAAACATATTTTGAAAATACATCTATACAGGTAAGTAGAAATTTATAACCATTGTTAAATTGTTTTTTAGATTGTAAATTTTATAAATCTAAATGAAATTTATCATCTATACTTTTTACAATGACTCTGTTTTCCTAAAATTAAGTCACGCATGTTTATTGTAAATTACATGAGTCTTTAGTTTCCAACGTTTGTTTAATATCTTTATTTTTAACTTGCTTACCTACTGATTTATGTAAAACCTTTATGCCTTCAAAATTAACTGGTCACTTAAGGTTTCATAGCCTTTCTGAAAAGACATTTTATTTAAAATATTTAATATTTAAACAATGAGAAAAATCAATTGACTAAAATATGTACTTTCATTATAACAAAGCACGTGCATTCCAATTTAAAGTGAGTGTTCAATTGACATACGATTACAGACAATAAGCCTTTATGTAAAAAAAAACAAATATTGCTGAAACATTTCCTTTTATTTATACAGGCGCAAATCTGTACACTAAGTTAGAAACATAGCAAAAAAGTTTGTTACAAAACATCAAGAAAATAAAACAGTAAATATAAGAATAAAGAGAATTTGTCAGTTTGAATATTTGTAAAAGTGTATTATCATATAGGATTCCTTTTGATAAGCAAATCAATACAATTAATATCATACTGAAAGCAAATAGTAATTTATTCTTATTTGAATGGGCAAAAGGTAATGTAAGAAAAGGTTATCGATATTCTCTAATAAATCGAAAGAAAGGTTGCAGACAAGGCGAAAAGAAAATGTTTATTATACGAAAAGAAAATATTTATTGTACGAAATACATGTTATACGAGACATACGAAAGAAAATATTTAGAGTTTTATAAAAAAAAATTATTTCACTAGAAATACATATTTATCTTTTGATTGAACAAATTCAATGCAAGTTGAAAATTATAATTTAAATATTTATCTAAGTATTATTTTAGAAATACTGGCTGAAGAATATATATTCATAAATAATTTTATAAATATAATTAATTGATATAATAAAAACAGTATGTTCCTCAAAAGTAACAATTGTTTTTGAAAGTAAGAAAGAAAATCATGCAAAAATTTTTAAAATTAATAAAATACTTTATTTTTTAATAACAAGTTTATAAGTTTAGATTTTTATAAATAATTTTTCTGCTTTTTATTTATGTATTTCTAATGAAACAATTTCTTTTAGTTTAATGTTATAACATTCATTAGGATTTGATATTTATTGATCATATATATTTATGGTTGTGAAATTCAACAAATGTATTCGAGAATTAATGTTTTTTTATTTTTGTGCATACGTGCATTGAATGTTCTAATTATTAAATACATTTACACACATGCTAAATCTATGGAAAACAACTCTATTGCTTCTCCCTAAAATTTAGTAAACAACTTTCAATAGGAAAACTTAACTTTAGACTAATATTTTGTATTTCAAAAATAAATATATGTATCATCATATTAAAAAAAAAAAAAACTTGCGTATTATAGTTTGCGAAAAAAAGTTCCTGTTACATAATTCAGTGATCAATTTTTTAAGGCTAATTGTAATAATTGTAAATATGAAAATCTTGCAAAAATTTGTAAGGTAAATACTAAAATTTAAAAATACATGCAACAATCATGATTTGCATCAACATGAAGCTAGCAATAGTTTTAAAAAAATAGAACCACTTTTATCAAGTAGAATCAAATATGAAGGAAGTCTAAATAAAAAAATTATTGGAAAGATTTTTAATTAAAACAACTTAAAACAAATGTTGTTTTTATGGAATATAAAATTCAACATGAACAGAATATAAAATGAAAGAAATATTTGTTCATGACTGTATTTCCTTTTTTTTTTTTCTATTTTCATAGTAATTTATTCTATTCATTTCTATTTTCATAGTAATTTACTCACTAGAATAAAAGTACTTTTAAGTTAAAAAAAAAAAAAACATATGTCTTTATAATAAAATGTATGCAAGGAATTAAAACTTCAAATGTAAGAGACAAATTGTTTAAATATATTAATTAAGAAATAAGTCTTTTATCGCTTAGCAATTTTTTTGACTTAGCTATAACTTAAATTTGCCATACAAATAGCCATACAAACAAATTGTTATTTGCTGTTAAATCAGATGAGGAGCAATATCTGAAAAGAAAAAGTGTTGTCAAGCTTCCCCCCAAAAAAAAACGTCACCTACTGAGAATGAATTATGTTGTGCCCTTTCCAAATAAAATTTTTAAATGCTATAGCTTAAAGGAAACGCAATAAATAATAATTTGCATTTTAACTCTTACTAGTTACTGAGGACTGTAATGCCGGAAAACATATTGGCTAATTTGATCCATCCTTAACTTAATCCACCACGGTTTCTGCATTAAACATCTGGATTTCCACTACAGCACGAAAGAACCATTTATTTTTCTTTTTATCCTTGTCCCTTCTAAAGGAGCCAAATAAAATTGAGTACTGCAAAGGACATCTTCGGTGGAGATGACTCGAGAAAAGGGACGAGAAATGCCACTTTGCAAGAAATGGATGCTCCAGAACGACTCGCGGAATGTTCTCCGAATTCGTAAGCAGGCAGTTCTCGATTGAAATTTCGAAAGGAAGTCTTCCTGCTCATTTTGCCAATGGTACAATAACACGCCATAACTCAATGGCTTATAGCCACAGAAAGTTATGGATGCAAATGAGGGTGATGAAATTGCCTCCGTCTCTTTTCTTTTCTTTTCTCTTTCTTTTTTTTTCTTTCTTTTTATTGGAGAAGATGATTGAACGTTCCAAGAAAAAAAAAAAAAGAATAGATATATTCTCCTGTGTAGTTCATTTCGACAGTTATTTGTGAATGGTTAAATATTGATTATTGAGCAGGAGAGTTAATGTTAAATTTTAATAATCGTGTTATGTAGTGGATTATTTATAAGACGTTCATTGTAAACTATCAATTTATAAAAGATAAAAGATATTTATATTGAATTTTTAATCATTGAAGATTGATTATTAACACTGAAGACTCAATCCCTTATTTCTAAACCAAATTTTACCTAAATTTAAAATGAACATTTATAGAAATAAAGCCAATTAATATGCATGAACATTTTTCGGGATACATAAAATGAAATCGTACTCTCTTTATAAAATATTTCACGTAATGAATGTTGGGTCTTAGTATTGCAAAAAATGCATCTCTAAACAAAGAATGAGCATGAAGTGTAATAATTTCAGTTAATATAAAGAAAAAAAAAAACTTTTTTTTTTTACATTTTACATTAAATATTTGTTCATATGTAGTCATTAATTTTTCATCCCAGAAAGGAAAATTTCTCATATAAAATATTTAAAAAATCTTCTCAAAAAATGGATACGAGATCTCTAGAAAATTTATTACGCAAATTTATTTCTTTAAATAATAATTATTGTTAACATTTTGTTCTAGATTGACAACATTTCCAATACTTTTATGACAGTTGCACAACCTATTTGTGGGAATGAATATCCAGTATTTACCTGACTGTTTAGTATTTTATGTAGTGCTGTTTTCTAGTTATTTAATGCCTTATGCGAAAAATTTTTAGCATTTAACAGAGAAAAAGTCATCGGACTATCTCTCGACAACGTATAGAAATTAAATAGCATTACAAATATTTATATGTATATATATATATTCTCTAAACAAAGAATATCTCATATATTTGCTAATGTTTCCTGCAGTTGTTAAATCGACTTCTTAACTTCAAAGATTTCTCAAACTCAGTTATAAATTGTCTTAGTATTCCGAACAACTAACCAATATGTACAAAAAAAATATGAGTAAATATTTGGTGAAAATTTGAGTCAGGAAAATTTTTAAAAACAACGATAACGACAAAAGCATACAAACATGTATAAATATAGACATAAGACGCTTAAGAATTTACTCATGCATTATTTTTATCTGTTTATCTACAATAAACAAGTTACTCTGCGAAAATGTCAACATTTATGATGTAGCTCACCAAGCAAAAAATAAAAAAAAATAAAAAAAAAAGGATAAATAAAAATTTATTATTGAGGTCTTTATTCCTTTACTAACTATCGATTTTTAAAATATAAAAAAATATAATCAGTAATTATGAATCATATTTAAAAAAAAAAAGATTTCACTACATGCATTGCTGACTCTATTATTAAGAATAATTGTGCTGCCCTGATATATGCATTTCAGTGAAGATACACATTAACCATTCTTCTCCATCAAGAATTGCCGGAAAGGAATTAATTGTTCCTCCCACTTAATCAATAACCGCTCAAAAATGGATGTGAGGTCTCTAGAAAATAAATTATATAAATTCATTTTTTAAAATAATAGTTATTATTGACATTTTGTTCTAGATTGACAACAACTTTTATGACTGTTGCACAACCTATTTATGTCAATCTATAGCCAATATTTATCAGACTGTTCAGTATTTTAATTGGTGGTGTTTTCTAGTTATTTAATGCTTTATCCAAAAAATTGTTTATTATTTAATCTGCTATATCAGAGAAAAAATATATAGGAATATATCTCGATATTTTCTGAGTAGAATTAAATCGCATGACAAATATTCTTAATTAATTATATATATATATATATATTCTCTAAGCAAAGAATATCTCATATACTCAAAAAAAAAGTCTCATATATTTGGGCATGTCTGCTGCAGTTGTTGAATCGATTTTTTAAACTTACCCTTCAAACATTTCTCAGACTGAAATATACATTGTACATTGTCTAGTAATCTAAACAACTAACTATTGGTTTATAAAATCTGTACAAAAACGGTGAGTAAATATTTGAGTTAAAATATGAACCTGAAATCAGTTTCATAAACACCGATAACGACATAAACATTCAAACATGTATAAATATAGACACAAGACACTTAAAAATTTACTCATGTGTTATTTTTATACTGTTTACCTACACAATAAACAAGTTGTTCTATTAAAATGTCAACATTTATGATGAAGCTCGCATAGGATAAATAAACAATAATTTAATATTTAACTCCTTTACTCCAGATACTAAATATCATTTTTTAAATTATAATTAGTGAATTTGAATTAAATGTAAAAAAACTTTTTCACTAGATACATTACTGACGCTATTATTAAGAATAATTGTCTTGCCCTGATATATATATATATATATAGAATTCAGTGAAGATGGTGTAAAATTTTTATCCTGGAATCAGTTTCAAAAGCAACGTAACGACAAAATCATCCAAATATACATAAATATTGACATGTGACGCTTAAGAATTTACTCATGTATTATTTTGATCTGTTTACCTACACAATAAGCAAGTTGATGTGTTAAAATGTCAACATTTATGATGTAGAAAAATTTAAAAAAGGATTAATAAACAATTTAATATTTAATCTTGTAACTATCAATTTTTAAAATTTAAAAATATAATTAGTAAATGTTGAGTCAAATTAGAAAAAAATTTCACTACATGCATTGCTGACGCTATTATTAAGAATAATTGTCTTGTCCTGATATATACATTTCAGTGAAGATACACATGAACTCTTCTTCTTCATTAAGTATTGCCGGAAAGGAATTAATCGTTCTTCCCACTTAATCAATAACCGCTAAAAAATGGATGACGAGGTCTCTAGAAAATAAATTATGTAAATTTATTTAAAAAAAAAAAAAAATTATTTTGTTAACATTTTGTTCTAGATTGACAACATTTTCAATACTTTTATGACTGCCGTGCAACAGTATTTGTGGAAATCTATATCCAGTACTTATCTGACTGTTTAGTATTTTAATTGGTCATCTTTTCTACTTATCGAATGCCTTATCCGAAAAATTGTTTAGTATTTAATCCGCTTCAACAGAGAAAAGGATATAGGAATATTTCTCGATATTCTCTGAATAGGAATTAAATCGCATGACAAATATTCTTAGTTTTATATATATATATATATATATATATTCTCTAAACAAGAACATCTCGTATACTCAAAAAAAGTCTCATATATTTGGTCATGTTTGCTGCAATTGTTGAATCGACTTTTCAAACTTTACCCTTCCAGGAGTTTTGACTGAATTACAAATTATTCTAGTAATCTAAACAAAAAAAGTGAGTAAATATTTGGTGTAAAATTATGAATCAAGAATCAGTTTCCGATAACAACGATAACAATAACGACAAAAAGTTCCGAACATGTATAAATATAGACATAAGACGACTAAGAATTTACTCGTGTGTTATTTTTATCTGTTTACCTACACAATAAACAAGTTGTTCTATTAAAATGTCAACATTTATGATGTATCTCACACAGGAAAAATCTAAAGAAGGTTAAATAAACAATAATTTAATATTTAAGTCATTTATTTCTGCTACTGTCTATCGATTTTTAAAATATAATCAGTAAATGTGAATCCAATTAAAAAATTTTTCACTACATGCATTGCTGACTCTATTATTAAAAATAATTGTCTTGCCCTGATATATGCATTTCAGCGAAGATACACATCAACTGTTCTTCTCCATCAAGAATTTCCGGAAAGGAATTAATCGTTCCTCCCACTTAATCAATAACTGCTCAAAAATTGGATGCGTGGTCTCTATAAATAAGAAAATATATTATGTAATAATAATTATTATATAAATAAGAAAATAAATTATGTAATTTCTTTTTAAATATAATAGTTATTGTTAACATTTTGTCCTAGATTGACAACAATTTCAATAATTTTATGACTGTTGTGCAACTCTTTTAGCGGAAATCTATATCTAGTATTTATGTGACTTGTTATGTGACTTGTTATTTATGTGACACCAGTATTATGTGTTATGTTCTTGTTATTTAATGCCTCATCCAAAAAATTGCTTAGCATTTAATCTGCTTCAGCAGAGAAAAGATACCGGAATAACTCGACAATGCATAGAAATTAAATCGCACGATAAATATTCTCTCTATATATTCTCCAAACAAAGAATGCCAATGAATGTTTTTTAATGCTTATCTATGAATGATATTTAATGCTTAGATTGTCAAGAAATATATTTAATGCCTTTTCTGAAAACTTGTTTAGCATTTAATCTGTTTCAGCAGAGAAAATGATATAAGAATATTTCTCGATATTCTCTGAATAGGAATTAAATCGCATGGCAAATATATATATATATATATATATATATATTCTCTAAATATATATATATATATATATTCTCTAAAAAAGAACATCTCATATACTAAAAAAATCTTATATATTTGGTCATGTTTGCTGCAGTTGTAGAATCGACTTTTAAATTTACCCTTCAAACATTTCTCAGATTGAATATACATTGTCCTAGTAATCTAAACAATTAACTATCGCCTTATAAAACCTGTACAAAAAGTTGAGTAAATATCTGGTGTATGAGACCTGAAATCAGTTTTAAAAACACCAATAACGACATAAAAATGTATAAATATAGACATAAACGCTTACGAATTTACTCATGTATTATTTTTTATCTGTTTAACTAGACAAAAATAAGTTGTTCTATTCTATTTCTTATTATTATCTAATAGTTGTTCTATTTTATGATTTAGTTGTTCTAATAAGTTGTTCTAGTTGTCTATTATGAACAACTTATTATTCTATTATTTCAGCATTTATGATATAGCTCATCAAGGGAAAATATAAAAAAAAAAAAAGGTGAATAAACAATTTAATAGTTAAGTCCTTTATACCTGCTATTAACTATCTATTTTAAAAATATAATCAGTAAATGTGAATCCAATTAAAAAGTTTTTTTTCCACTACATGATTGCTGACGCCATTATTAAGAATAATCGTCTTGCCCTGATATATACATTTCAGTGAAGATACACATGAACTCTTCTCCTCCATCAAGAATTGCCGGAAAAGAATTAAATTAAATTAATATACATATTAATTAAATTAATATACTCGAAAATAGTCTCAAATATTTGGTCATGTTTGCTGCAGTTATTGAATCGACTTTTTAAACTTACCCTTCAAAGATTTCTCAGGCTGAACTATAAATTAAGCTAGCAATCTAAACAGCTAACCAATTCTTTATAAAATCTGTACAAAAAATGTGAATAAATATTTGGTGTAAAATTATGAGTCTGCAATCAGTTTCATAAACAACGATAACGACAAAAAGATCCAAACATGTATAAATATAAACATAAGTCTCTTAAGAATTTAATCATGCACTATTTTTATCTGTTTACCTACACAATAAACAAGTTGCTTCATTATGAACAACTATTATTCAACTTTTATTCTATTATTTCCACATTTATGATATAGCTCACCAAGGAAAACCTAAAAAGTAGTTAGTACCTAGTACCTAGTTTAATAGTTAAGGCCTTTATTCCTGCTACTAACTAGTAATTTTTAAAATATAATCAGTAAATGTGAATCCAATTAAAAAGTTTTTTTTCACTACATGCATTGCTGACTCTATTATTAAGAATAATTGTCCTGCCCTGATATATATACATTTCGTTGAAGATACACATCAACTCTTCTTCTCCATCAAGAATTGCCGGAAAGGAATTAATCGTTCCTCCCACTTAATCAAAGTTGTTCTTGCTGTGTACATATTTGACTCGCCACCAAAAGCAAAGAGCCGCGTTAAAAGTGTTTGTTCCCGTCTCTGTGTACAGACTGTCTTCAAGATGATGAATGCACCACCAACAGGATGGGAAGGGGGTGAGGGGGATACTCTTCAAAATGAGACGACTTTATTATTTCAGATATTTCCCTTCTGAAGGATCTTTGTGTTAGGGTGACCTTAATTAACCTTCGAGCACTTTTGTTTCTTGAGGGCGAAGAAATTTCGGGGAAGTAGGTTTGGGATGTCTTGTCAAAATCTTGATTGTCTAAAGATAGTGATTTCGCTTCAGTGATGTTTGTTCCAGAATATTCAAAAGTGCATCAGACATCTATATAATGTGCATGTCTTTAAGTATTTTTTGGATGATTTAATTAATACAGAAACTTTTAATTGAAAGGTCTTGATGTTAAAGGGACTTTGACCAATTTCTTGAAAATACATTTTGGAATTTTTTTGTGTAGTAATATATTTGATGTAATGATTGTGGGTTGATGCCAAAGTCTTTATCTCTAAAAGCTTTTAACCAGTGATATAAAAACATGATAAAATTGTAGTTTTTATGAGTTTGTTAAAGTTCCAGACATAACATCTATATTTGATCCTCAAATAAATTACTAGCAAATACCATTAAATTTTCCTGGAAACTTTATAAATATCCATTTGAATATATATACATATTTATACAATGTAACTAACCCTCAAGCAATTTTGGAACTTCCAAATGTTGAGATCTGGGCCTTTTTTAAGGAAATACTATTAGAAGGTCTCGTCAAAGTTTTGATGGTACGTTGATAAGGCTTTTTATAAGAGTAATATCTGTTTCATTACATCCAAAATTATGTGCATAAAATGAATAATGATGTATTCTAATAAATTTTTGATGCTTTAATCATTCTATGTATATTTTTTGAAAGCTATGATAGTTAAGAGGAATGAGTCATACTTATGGAGCCTGATTGCCGAGTGACAAGCGCTCTAGAGCTTTGTGCCACAGGTTTCGGGTTCGAGTCACTCCAATGTCATCGATGTTTGTAGTGGTTCGGAATTCACCTTAACTGTAAGTCCTGGTCTAATATGACTGTAAAGCGTTGGGAGTAGAGCTGAAAACTATTTGCGGAAAAAGAAAATATCTCATATCACGAAATCTGCCAGTAGCCATGCCGCTTTGGTCCACCATGGGTTGTTGGGTCAATGAAGAATCATATTTGTGGGAATGTATTTTGTAAATTTTATTTTGTTAGGTATATAGTTTTTAGATTAAATGCTTTTTTAGATGAAAAAAAAGATTTGATTGCCAAAAAAGACCAGTGTTAAGAACTTTATATAAAGGATGTCCATTTTAAAAGACTTGATGGCATATATGTTTATATAATTGATCGGGAAAATAAATATAACTGGATGGCATTGAGTATTTCAGGAAATACAGCTGCTTGCATTTAAAAGACATTACAGTGACCTTATTTAAAGTTCAGGCATTTTGAAAGTTTTTGTCTTGAAATGAAAATGTTTAAATGGAATGTTTTAGAACGGTAGAAAGTGTAAAAAACTGATCCATAAACTAAAGTACTGAATATATTGCAAAAACTCATTAAGTGTTTTTATACAATATAAGTAATATATTTTCGTCTGGAGAAATAGAAAAGTTCATTCAAATGTGCTTTAAGACGTAGACTAACTTTGAGTCGCTTAGAACAATTATTGTTGCTGTTGTTTAACTAATCCTCAGTATCCAACAGCGCTGGACGGACACCCTATGAGTACTTATAACACACCCTATGACACCCTATGAGTACCCTACTTTTGAAGAAAGAGAAAAAAGCGTAGCTTCTGTTGTGATGGAACATCCATAGCTAAAAGTCTGACTTAGCTCCAAGTCGCTGAAAAATGATAGCAGTACCTTCTGGGAGGTCTTTTTTTTTTTTTGGGGAAACTATACCGAATTTGCATGTCATAAAGGAGAAAACCTGAAAAATTGTCACCAGGTAGTCTGACAAACGAGGCAAGATGCTGAATATCACAAGTGCCATCGAGTCTCTTCGTTTTTAAAACAGTGTCTACAACAATGCCGGCATTGGATTGATCCACAGTCTTAACACTCAGGTGTTACTAGGAAGATAAAATGTAGCAGACGGAAAGAACCAAGCTAATTATGCCATCGGACAAAAAACAAGAAATTCGCATGGCCTCATTAATGGTGTTTTCCAAAGTTAGCAGTTTTATTAGACACGAAAAATAAATATTACTCACATTAGGCACGAAAAATAAAACGGAATTATTAGTAGATGTAATAAGGGAACCCATAAATGAAATATATAACTCTAGGCCTTTTTTTAGGAATATTTACTGCTTACATTTTACTAGCCAACATGACGAAACGTTAATAACAAAAGAAAAGAAAAATGATATTTGTAATTCAAATGCCACACATTTCTAGACATTTAAAAAAATCTGGATGTGTTCTCTAAGTTCAAAACAGCTACGACTCTTAATGCCCGCTTCTCAATTCGACGACTGACCAAGACATAATTTTTTACGGCCACTAAAAGTCCCGGTTGACATTCGCCACTTTATGAGTTCTGCTGCGAGGCATTCTCCAGGACTTGTCCTTTTAGTGGTCCTGGGAGGGCTCTGTTTCTTATGAGAGATAAGTGCCTTTGCGGAGTGAGTGGAACACTGCGCCTTTTAATCGCTCCGGCAAATGTCGAAATGCAACTGGGAGAACACGGTGCTCCAAAGAAGTGCTCCAAAGTGCTCCAGTCTGCTGAGTTGCTTTTATTTTCCATAATTAATTCCAAAAAGTGCAGTGCTGCTGAGTTGCTTTTATTTCTCCTAATTAATTCAAAAGGAAACGTCAAGAAAAGCAGTACATTTATGTATGTTTTTATTTTATTTCGGACATTTATTTTATATAATAACGAATAATTTTTTTGTTGCGTATCGATGGGTTCTCCTTTATGTATGCCATGAACAGATTACCAATAGACGATTAATATAGGTCATTCTCTTCCTTTTCGCCATTTTAAGTGTTATTATTTATGTCTCTTGCAAAGTCCTGATGGCCCATTGGCAAGCTCTCTGCCTTTTGGTAGCACAGGTTTCAGGTTCAAATCCTGGTAATGGCTGCGGTCCTGGATTTTTGTTAGCGGTTCGGTATCCACGTTAAAGTCTAGATCCTGGTCTAAATTGTGCAAAAGATAACAGTAGAGTGACAAACCCTACACAAATATACTTGTTTTGCGGTATCCACGTTTTGAAGGTAATAACAAATAATCGTGTAATCATGCTCAAGAATCTAGTGTAAGGGTGCAGTACAAACTGAACCCTCACACCACGCAGTGTGTAACAGACACTTTACTTAGTTTCTGAAAACAGGGAATACCCGAGTGTCCAGCGCTTTGGCATTCGGTGCCACAGGTTTCGGTTCAAGTCGCGACGGGGCCTTGGATATTTGTAGTGGCTTGAAATCCACTTTAAACTGTAGATCCCGGTCTCATATGACCATAGAGAGTAACAGAGCCCAACAACCCAATGAGACACTTCTCATCCACATCATTCCCAAACTGTAAAGAGGCAACTCAGCTATAAGCACAATGATGTGGTGTTTTGTGATGTGGTGTTTTGTGTGTGGTGTGGTGTGATGTGGTGCAGCCTAATACTTCCCAGCGGCACGTGTTGCCTGTGATCTATGAGTCGGGCAGAACAAACATTTTATGACTGATTGCGAAATTACAAAATACATTGAAAATTATTTGGAAAAGTTATTTTCGGTGCTTTGAATTAATTTCACCTCTCCTAATTGGTCTATAAACAGAATCATTTAATTAAATAATTAAACAAAAACAATTATTTAAAAGTCCATTTAATGTTACTAGGAAGATAAAATGATGTGTATGAAATCAACCAAGATGATTATGCACATCAGATAAAAACAAGAAATCCGCATTGCATCATTAATGGTGTTTTTCTAAATTAGTAGTTTTATTAGGCACGGAAAATAAATATTAGGAACATAAGGCACAAATAATAAAACAGTATTATTAGTAGATGTAATAAGGAACCCATAAATGAAAATATATAAATCTAGTTTTTTTTTTTAGAAATATTTAATGCTTGCATTTTACGAGCGAACATGATGAAACATTAATAACAAAAGAAAAGAAAAACGATATTTGTAATTCAAATGCCATGCATTTCTAGATATTTTAAAAAGAAAATCTGGATGTGTTCTCGAAGTTCAAAACTATTACGACTCTTAATGCCCGTTTCTCAATCCGACGACTGACCAAGACATAATTTTTTACGGCCACTAAAAGTCCCGGTTGACATTCACCACTTTATGAGTTCTCCCTGCGAGGCCTTTTCCAGGACTTGTCCTTTTTTAGTGGTCCTGGGAGGGCTCTGTCCTTATGAGAGATAAGTGCGTTTGCGGAGTGAGTGGAACACTGCTCCTTTTAATCGCTCCGGCAAATGTCGAAATGCAACTGGGAGAACACGGTGCTCCAAAGAAGTGCTCCAGTCTGCTGAGTTGCTTTTATTTTCCATAATTAATTCCAAAAAAGGAAACGACAAGAAAAAGCAGTACATTTATTTTTTTTTTTTATTTCGGACTTTTTATATAATAACAAATAATTTTTTGTTGAGCCTGGATGGACTTCTCCGTTATGTATGAAGTATGTTACGGCTAACAGATTACAAACAAATGATTAGTACAGCACACTCTCTTCCTTTTCGCCTTTTAAGTGCCACGTCTTCCTATTTGTAAAAAAAAAAAAAAATCTCCCACCAATTTGAGCCTCAAGGTCAGTGTAGCATTTTTCTCACTGGGAGAGTTGTGGAATTTATATTCTTTGACAAGTACATAAATAACAACCATCACTCGATTTTGATAGCAGACATGCAGTGTTGTGGATAGTTATATTACATGCAATAAGTAAGTATTTTGAACTTATGAGAAGAATCTACCACTCAAATCTGATGGCAGATATTTGGTGTCATGTATAATGAGACTCATAAAATTAGCGATTGTCTGTTCGACCTTCACAGGTCGAAACAATTACAGACGGAATAGGGATTACACCAGAAGTTTTTGGATTGTGATGAGTGATAGACCATGGGCTGAGTAAGTGTCTACTCTAATGAAAAGTAAGGGAAGTTGAACTCCATTCTTGCTGATTTTTGTGTTTTTGCGGATTAAAATGTGCCAGGACGAGTCTACGTCTTCATCGTCCTGAAGACGTAGTGGCCCTCGTCGTGAAGGTCAAGAATAGGCTGAGACTATACAGTCAGACACTTTTAACACGTTGTTGCAGATGCTATTTTATCTCCTTATTACTGAAAACTGTGATTGCAACAGACGCTTTATGCAGATTTTAAACTGAGTCATTTTGTACGCCGTTGTATTACATGTTACATAATTAAATGCTACACCAATGGCCAATGATTTTGTTGTTGCTTTGGAATGCAATAATTATTTTAATGCCCTTTAAGCCATAGGTCCTGGTCTCATATGACCGTAGAGTATGACAGAGCCCAATCAGACTTCTCACCCACACCATTCCCAAACTGCCAAGGCAAGCATATAAAAAAAGTCATATTAGACAGGGACCTATGATTTAACGTGAATTTCGATCCACTACAAACATCCATGGCCCCGCCGTGACTTGAACCAGAAACCTTTGACACCGATCGCCTAGTCACTCAACTATCAGGCCCCAACTAATTCCTTTTACAATCTCATAATCTTATTCTATCTTAATTCTTTAGACGACAGCATTTTTTCAGAAACTTCTTAGTTCGCAAAAAATATATATTTTTTCCTCCAAATCTTTGTTTTCTGTCTGACAAAATCTTTTGTGCTTTATCCATCATGGGGTTTTAAACAATTTTAATGGCGAATAGATTTTTTTCCTTCTTTTTTGTGTTTTTAAGGCAAAGATAGACGCCTACTAGAAATTGGATCCGAGTTGTTGTGGAAATAACTCTTGGAAAAATGTTTTTATTGTTTAGACTGTGTGTTTTCCATCCAATTTCATTCTTTCTTCATTCTCAAAGCAACTTCTCCGTCGCTCTAAATGCTAATTCAATCAGCAGTCGTAACCGGAGGCAGTGTCGGGAAAAAAATAAATTATGTCTGAGTTCAGAGAATTTTTCCGATGACACCGAGAAAATTTTAAAAAAAGGTTTATTTGCTATTCCACAATTTTTGTTGTTTGCCTTATATCTCGAGGTAAATCTATACACGTTAAATCAAAGTTAAAAAAAAAAAAAAAGCAACAAGACATTGTTGCAGATATAAGAATTAAAATTGCTATTATTGTATTGGGGCTTTATAATAAAAGAATTCCTTTTTCAAATGACAAAAAATTGAGACAGTAATCTTGCAATGAATATGAAACTTATTGTATTATTTTGTTTTTACTTCATTAAATTAGAAAACACCGGAAAATTTAAAGAAAAAAAATAAAGTTAATTAAAGCTAAAAAAAACATTAATTAAGGCTAAAAAAGTCTTTAAAATTAAAGCTAAAAAAGTAATATGACATTGTTTCAAATATAAGAATTAAAATTACGTATCATATTGTGTTTTATAATAAAAGAAATTTAATTCCCAAATCACAAAAATTGAGACAGTAATCTTACCTATGAATATGAAACTTATTGCATTATTTTATTAAATTATATTAAATTAGTAATTAAATTATTAAATTGTATTAAATTACTTTTAGTTTTAAATTAGAAAAGATCGAAAAATACAAAAAAAAAAAAAAAAAAAAAAAAAAAAAAAAAAAAAAAAAACCCATTAAATTAAAGCTAAAAAAAGTTTTAAAATTAAAGCTAAAAAGTTTTAAAATTAAAGCTAAAAAAACCATATGACATCTTCAAAATAAAAGAATTAAAATTACTAGTATCATATTGTGTTTTATAATAAAAGAATTTTAATTCCCAAATCACAAAAATTGAGAAAGTAATCTTACAATAAATATGAAATTTATTTCATTAAATTAGAAAACATCGGAATATACAATGAAAATTAAAGTTAATTAAATAAAAATAATTAATTAAAAAAACTAAATAAACCATTAAATTGAATCTAAACAAGTAATATATATATAAAAAAAAAAATTTAAGTCAATTCCTTCTTTTTTTTTCACTATATTGCAGAAAGTCCTTTATAAATAATTTTCATTCATTTTTAAAGTTTATCTGGCGCCATCTATTGGTAGATACATGCAACTTAAATCTAAAAAAAAAAAAAAAAATAAAATTAATTAATTAAATTTAATTAATGAATTCATATTTGAAAAACTGTATTAACATCAAGTGTCATTCACTGCAAGTTAAAAAAATGTATTTGAACTTGAGTGGATGACTAAAAAGTATTTTATTAACGATTGAAAATTTGAACAAGATATATATGGGGAGAGTGTGAGCTAATAGAAGGAATTTAATAAAAAGCTTTAAAATTGAAGCTAAAGCAGACATTTTCAAATATAAGAATTAAAATTACTGTTATTGTATTACACTGAAGTGACAAAAGTCATGGGATAGCAATATGCAAATTTTCAGATGGCAGTAGCATCGCGTAGAACAGGTATAAATGCGCAGTGCTTTCGCAGAGCTTTCATTTCTGTTCAAGTTATTCATGTGAAGAGGTTTTGACGTGATGATGACCGCACGACGGGAATTAACAACTTTGAACGCGGAATGTTAGTTGGAGCTAGACGCATGGGTCATGCCATTTCGGAAATCGTTAGGAATTCAACATTCCCAGATCCACTGTGTCAAGAGTGTGCCGAGAGTATGACATTTCAGGCATAACATCCCACCATGGACAGCGCAGTGGTCGACCGCCTGCACTTAACGACCGAGACCGGCGACGTCTGCAAAGAGTCGTAAATTCTAACAGACAAGCAACACTGCGTCAAATAACCGCAGAAATCACTGTGGGACGTACAAGGGACTTGTCTGTTAGAATTGTGTGGAGAAATTTGGCTTCCTTGGGCTATTCCAGCAGAAGACCGACTCGAGTGCCTTTACTGACAGACGACATCGCTTGCAGCGACTCTCGTGGGCACGTAAGCATATCGGTTGGTCCCTAGATGAATGGAAAACCGTGGCCAGGTCCGATGAGTCACGATTTCAGTTGGTAACAGCTGATGGTAGGGTTCGAATATGGCGCAGACCCCACGAAGCCATGGACCCAAACTGTCAGCAAGGCACTGTTCAAGCTGGTGGTGGCTCCGTAATGTTGTGGGCTGTTTTTTCATGGAATGGACTTGGTCCTCTGGTGCGACTGGACCGAACATTGACTGGAAATGCTTATGTTCAGCTACTTGAGATCACTTGCAGCCATTCATGGACTTCATGTACCCAAACAACGATGGGATTTTTATGGATGACAATGCGCCATGTCACCGGGCCACAACTGTTCGCGATTGGTTTGAAGAACATTCTGGACAATTCCAACGAATGATCTGGCCACCTAGATCGCCCGACATGAATCCCATCGAGCATTTATGGGACATCATCGAGAGGTCTGTTCGTGCCCAAAATCCTGCACCATCAACGTTTTCACAATTATGGACGTCTATCGAGACAGCATGGCTCAATATTCCTGCAGAAGACTTCCAACGACTTGCTGAGTCCATGCCACGTCGAGTTGCTGCACTTCGCCGGGCGAAAGGAGGGCCGACACGATATTAAGAGGTATCCCATGACTTTTGTCACTTCAGTGTATGTTTTATAATAAAAGAAATTTAATTCCCAAATCACAGAAATTGAGATAGTAATCTTACATTGACATAATATTATTTTATGTTGTATTTATTTCATTAAATTAGAAAACCCCAGAAAATACAAAGATAAAAAAATAAATTGTTGCCATTTTGACTGTAATAAAGATATTTTATTTAATAAAAAACAAAATCTATTCAAAGCGTTTCAGTATCATACAAAAACTATGTTAAAGCTTGCGGATTCATATTTGGATGCTGATGCTTTCGACTTTTGTATTTAGAAAAATGTTTTAAAATTTGTTAAGAATGCCAAAACACAGGAGAAACGATCAAAAACTTATTTGTTGAGAAAAAGAACCGAACGATTATTTTCATCTTTTTTTTAAGAAGGTTTAAATTCTTCGAAAGATCCAAAACTAAGAACAAAAGAACTTCTCAAAAAATACATTTCATTCTTATTAGACCACAAATAGTTTTCGAAAACAAGATAAATAAGGCCTCTGGCAAGATAAACAAAAAAGTTTAAATCAGGAGGGGGAGGGGGTGGGGATGAGAAACTAGAAAGAGCGAATGTGTTAGGCTTAACTTTCTTTTTTGGTCCATTGAATAGGAAAATCAATAGAAAAATAATGGTACAAATGGCACAAAGTCCAGGAAAGAATTTCTTAGAACGAAAAGTTTTAAATCGAAGAACATAATTTTTTTCTCTTACTTACTAGTAGAAGTTCCTGCCAAGCGTTACTAAATTCAATGCTTTAGAATTCGAAGTTCTACGGCTTTAAAATTGATTGTAGTATCTTTGAATATAATAAATTTTAACAATGTTTGTTAAGTTAATCGCAAGAAATATTGTTAGATTTTGTTACTCTTTGCATAAATATCTGAATTTAGGAGCAGATAAGTCGGGGAATAAGCTATATTTCATTTTAAATTCTTGAAGCAACTATAATTTCTTTTGAATTAAAATATTTCTTCTTTTTATTAAATTCCTTCTATTAGCTCACACTCTCCCTATATATATCTTGTTCAAATTTTCAATCGTTAATAAAATACATTTTTATTCATCCACTCAAGTTCAAATAAATTTTTTTGAACTTGTTGTGGATGACACTGGATGTTAATACAGTTTTCAAATATTAATTCATTAATTAAATTTAATTAATTAATTTTAGTTTTATATGGGAGAAATATTCATATATTCACGCTGCTCTTTCTTCTCATTTGCTCATCATTAATTAATTAATAACAAGTAAATAATCTATTTTTTCTCATAACTAATTATTAATTAATTAATGATTATTAATTATTTTATTCATTCAATTATTATTTATTTTTATTCCTTTAATTATTAATTATTATTATTTTATTATCAAATATTTTTATTATTCATTTAATATATATTATTTAATTTTTAAAATAATGTAACTACAAATTGGAAATAATATAAAAATCGTCCGATTTTAATTTATTCATTTAATTATTAATTATTTTTATTTTATTATCAAATATTTTTATTATTCATTTATTATATATTATTCAATTTTTAAATTAATTTAACTACAAATTGGCAATAATATAAAAATCGTCTGATCTTAATTTAGCTTATTTTTCTGGATATTATTATTCTTAATTTTTTGCGTTTGAAATTTGAAACGATCGTGGTTGAGTATTCTCGTTAATGTATTCTATATTGTTTAATTTTAAATGTTCAAGAAGTTTTTAATTAAATTTGAAATATAGTTTAGTCTATTTGCTTTTATTATTTGTATCGTATGTATTTGCTTTTATTATTTGTATCGTATGTATTTGCTTTTATTATATTTGCTTTTATTGTTTTCGCTTTTATTATTTTGCTGTAATAGGAGAGTACTGTTTTTTTTTTCAATTCCTTCTATTAGCTCACACTCTCCCTATATATATCTTGTTCAAATTTTCAATCGTTCATAAAATACTTCTTATTCATTCACACAAGTTCAAATACATTTTTTTTTTGAACTTGTAGTGGATGACACTTGATGTTAATGCAGTTTTTTCATATATTAATTCAGTAATTAAATTTAATTCAGTAATTTTAGTTTTTTTAGATTTAAGTTGCATATATCTACCAATAGATGGCGCCAGATAAATTTTTAAAAAAAATGAATGAAAAAATTATTTATAAAGGACTTTCTGCAATATAGTGAAAAAAGAAGGAATTGACTTTAAAAAATTTGTTTTTATATTACTTGTTTACTGAACACTTTCTTTTATATCAAAATGGAACAATGTACAACATAGGCATTATAAACATTAAAGGATTTTTATGTTAAATACTTGTACAAATACTTATAAATTATTATAGTAATTTCAGTATAGCACAGTCGTTTTATTCTTAATGTTCTAAGTTTTATGAATTATTGTTATGCGATATGACATTTTTTCAAAAAATAAAGTTAGTTATAAATATATAATTGAATAGGTATTATTAATTAAAATTAAGTGAAGTATATTTATTTAAACAGTAATTGATCTAAAATATTATGAATAAATTGTACATCTTTCAATTATAATTAAATTTTACCTAAAATATATATAGTTCTAACGAGATAAAATGAGAACGAAGTTCTATTTTGAGATAAAATGTCTATTTAAGTCTATGTTTTAAGATTACAGATCTTATAACAAAAACAAACTGACTCCTATTCTGTTTTTGGTTATTTTGTTTTAAATTTCATTAGTAATATTTGCACAAAATTTCTAATCATTTATATTTGAGGTTCAAGAGAAATATCCTTAGAACTTTGTCGATAAAGTTTGAACAAAGTAAAAAACAGCAAAATTATATTGTTTATACATTTTCCAATAAGTTACTCTATGAGTACATATAAAGCATATAAAATTTCGTGTTTACAAGTGTTTTTTTTTTTTTTTCGACCATCAAGATTTGCAGATACATTTGCATCAATAATTATTTATATTAAACTACAATTAAATCCGGAATATTCCGTATAACATCCAATTTCTGATTCTATATGAGAAATTAATTAGAACTGGAAATCCCTACTGGATTAATTATCCAACAACCACTAGAAATTTAAAAACTCAAAAGGTTTTGTTCAGTTTGTTCTGGATGTCAGACAGAACCTTAATTTGCCAGCTATTTTTCAGGGAGTTAGAAAAGCCCTATAGTCCATTTGATTACATGCATATTGAGGCAAATTTAAGTCTTTCAGATGAACTTTATAAGAACACCTCTATAGATGTTTTGAGGGTCTATACACTTGATACTATTGATACAAGATACCCAGAATCTGAATGGTTGCACGTATACACAGATGGCTCCTTTTATGAAAATCTCATTACTGCAGGTTCAGGAGTCTTTTCGAACTTGTTCTCTTTCTACGCTTCAGCTGGGAAATATCGAACATCTTTTGATGGAGAAGTGGAGGCTATCCGAATTGCTTTGAAGTATTTACTAATTTTCCAGGATAGATTCAACAGAGCGGTTATTTTGTCTGATTTACAAGCCGCAATTCAGTTCCACCAAGCCACCTTCATCAGAGGAAATCTCCCCCAGTGTCAAAATCATTTGCGGGAACTGACTTTAAAAATGAAACGGGTGGTACTTCAGTGGATACCTGGCCACTGTGGCATTTTTGGGAACGAACAAGCAGATTGTCTAGCAAAAGAGGCTCAAACTACTTCAAACGAGATCCTCGCCACTGTCCCTCCATTCTATACAACTTATATCAAACAAATAATGACTAAAAACCACAAGCTACAAATTCATGAGGAGATCAAGTCAAAGCGTTGGAGAGCTGAAGATCTTTTAGCAATACCCAGCAATCCGCGACGGCATGCTGTCGCCCAGTTCCGACTTCTGACTGGCCATGACTGTCTAGCAGAACATCTCCATCATTAAAATATTTTCGAATCCTGGCTGCCCCCTATGTGGTTCAAGTGACCCAATAAACAGAGACCACCTCCAACGATGTACGGTACTTGACGGCGACTCGGAGACAGCGCTTTACTGGCGTGCGGGAGAACTCTTAAAGGCAATGACTTCGGTCATCTGTGCATTTTCTGGACATTTATTCTTTTGTATTTTTTTCCCTTGTTATTTTTGTTATTATTACTATTTTTATTCTTCTTGTACTTGCCTTGCCATTGGAAAAAAAACAAACATCCAATAGCCATGCTACAAATGCGAACAAAGTTAGGGATAACAAAGTTAAAGGATGTTAGCAATTTCTTGTCTTTAACTCTTTTTTTAATATCAATCACTACACTGTATTTAAAGTTACAGGAATGCTGTGTGTGAAGTGTGTTGCAAGGAATGCCTTTATGCAGTTCTCTACGTCTTTACCTTATTAGCCAACGGTAGACCATATGGATTAATCCTCTCCTTTCGATTTTGTATCGCATGTCGAGTTGGTGAAGTGCATCATTGGCTCTGAAAACAACACCACACTTATCTACACAGCCTCCCGGTTCCAAAACGCTGATATCAACCACTAGAGCAGGGGTCTCCAAACTTTCCAGCCTTCGGGCCGTACTGTTTACTCCAGTAAGTACCAAGGGCCCAAACTGTTTTAATTTTTCGGCCATTATCTATAATTTCTAGACCAGTCACCAGACGCGCTCTGAACGAGCAGGTTTATGTTCGATGCAGGATATATACATTCCAAACATCGATATACATTCATATGTGATACTCTTTTTACCCCAGCATAACTACCGAGGGTAACCGCGGGATGTTCACTAGTTTATAATGTTAGTGGGATTCATTTCAATCATTTGTTAGTTGTTATGCTTAAGTTAAATTTTCGGCGTAGTATGCTTGTCATTAAGCTTTACCTAGCAACTCGATAAAACCGAGTTATTACCATTCTGTGTTAAAAAAAAAAAAAAAAAAAAAAAAAAAAAAAAAAAGCTATTCGCCGTCGCGGGCCGGATTGATAACACTGGCGGGCCTGATTTGGCCCACGGGCCGTAGTTTGGAGACCCCTGCACTAGAGTATGGTGCGCGTGGTCTTCAATCAATCTTCATAGAATATATAACATTGCAGGACATCTGGTGATCTAATTGAAATTTCTGATCTAATTGATAATAAAATATGATATTTCCCCAAACATTCTAATATCTCACTTTTTTTTTATGAAAAAAAAAATATGAATATAAATAAAGGCAACTTTTCTGAAGTAATTAAACTTTTGTATTTATTACATGTAAAAGTAACACAACTTTGCCATTTTAAGTCTTTCGCGTTTTCTGGTACACACTTATTATTAAAAAAAGTTTCCTACATGTATAGCCTACCATGTATAGGTAAAAGTGAATAATTGTAAAATCTTTTAAATGAATCTACTAAACCATGAAATAAAATGATGTGAAACACTTATATGTTCAAAAGCTCTGCATGCATACATGAACTCTAATACGACAAACAGGTTTGAGTGAAAAAAATATTGAATAAAATTGTGCTTATTCTTTAAAGCGACGTACAATAATTTGTTTTAATTCTAAAAATCATTGTATGAATTCTGTGAAATAAAGAGTTTTAGACCGTAAAGAGAAAAGACCGTATTAGAGGAAATAGTGTTATAAGCCTATTATATTATTGCAAACCTTTCTGTAATAGTCATTATAGGCAACTGTGTAGTGGAATTTTTTTTGTGTGTGAGAGTTGCCTGTTGATAGTAGTAATTTCATAATATTGTAGCTATTAGTGCACTACGGGTAGGGTTGTCAGCCCTATGAACAGCGCTATATAGTCATATTAGACCGGGACCCGCTGTTTAGAGTTGATTCAGCACCAATACAAACATTCATGGCACCGCCGGGACTCGAACCCGAAACCTGTGGCACAGAGGGACAGAGCCATTATAGATTTAATATATTTAAACATTTCACCTCTTACATTTAACATTTTAATTTCTTTAAATACATTATTTAAACCAAGACATATCGTTTTTAACATAAATATATATTTTTTTTTGATTAAGCAAAAAATATTATGAAAATAGTAAAAGAGTAATATAGGCATGAATAAATATTTCTTTCATTTTACTAATACCTTCTGTTCATGATGATTTTTATATTCTGAAAAACATATTTTTAAGGCGTTTTAATTTTAAAAAAATATTTCCAATGATATTTTTTTCTATATATATATATATGTATTATAGATATCTATATTTTCTCTCTCTCTTCTCTTCTCTATATATATATATACCTATATATTTTCTATATAATTATATATATATAAAGAGAGAGTCATATATGTGTACACATACTGTGTATATGATATAAGTCGAATGTTTAACATAGATAATATTTAAATCTATAGACTATATACTCTATATATAGGTTAGGCTATATTTATTATTTATATTAGGCTATATATAGGCTATATAAAGTATTGATTGTTTTAGTCCAAAATCGGTGACAGAAAATCAAAAACTATAATAGGAATATAGAAGAATTACATTATTTTTCTACAATATAAATTATATATATATATATATATATATATATATATATTTAAATATATAGTTTCTAGAATATATCTACAAATATATATTTTTTTCTACTGAATAAAAAAGGATGCAAATAAAATCAATTGATAAAGGCATAAAATGCGAATGCTGTGCTTCAAAAAATAAATAAGAATTACAGAATCATGATATCAATTGTATTTCGTAATTTTTCTAATATTTTACAAAATTTGTTTTCCTTGTTTAATTAATTATAAGAGAATCTATTTTTATCCGTACGTCGTCAAAGCAACAAATTATAAAAAAAAAAAAAAAAAAAAAAAAAAAAAAAAAAAAAAACACTAAATGGGTCACTTTTATAGATTTGTTACGGCCACATGGTATTCCCAATATATTACTACGACAACAATATCAATTGCATTTCACTTTTATAAGACATTTCATGTGACAAATTCTTCTTCATTTCACTTTATGTGACAAATTCTGTGGGAAAGAAAAAAATCTCTTAAAGCAAGGGCATTTTTAAAATAAAAAAATTTTCTTTTCAGAAAAACTAGGCCATTAGATTTTTTCATCTATGATTTTAATAATAACTGATTAAAAGTAAAATTATTCTCCTTTTTCCTTACCAAAGATACAAAAGGTTATTAAAGATACGAATACTAAGTTCGCAATTTCTCATTACGCGCTTTCATCGGAGAACCTTATGGTGGCAGTTTCTTTTCTCGCCGGCGGTTTTTCTCGTTCCAACCGCAGATTCGCTTTCGTTATGAGGCCGCCCCCAGGAGCTCCGAGGAGTAATAACGGCCGCGAATTCGAATCGCCCCGGGGCGAGTCAGCCCTTTGTTTACTTTCATCCTCTCGTGGGCGATCGATGCAAATTTCGCGGCTCCCTCTCGTCCGCAAACACCGGGGGACCGTCTTGGAGAAGACGACTCGCATTTGACCGCCAGGATTCGTTCCCTGAAAGGTCATTCATTATGTGAACTCTGCTCATTTGCAATTTTGATTTAGTGCTGCAGTTGCTAGTATAATATTGAAATGTCAATAATATGAAATATATATATATATATGCGTATGTTGATATATACAGTATTTATTTATGGAATACCGATACTGCAAATGCATTGAACATCGATTCATTGAATGTATTGATCATTGATTCATTGAAAAAGTTAACCATTTGTCTATTAATATCTTGTTATTTAATAAATTTTGATTCATTGATTTTATTAAACATTGGGTCACGGAATTTATTGAACATTCGATTCATGGAATTTAATGAACATCGATTCATTGAACTTATTGATAATTGATTCATTGAAGAAGTTAACCATTTGACTATTAATATGTTAGTTACTAAAGTTGATTCAATGAATTTATTGAACATCGATTCATTGAATTTATTGATCATTCGATTCATGGAATTTATTGAACCTCGATTCATTGAACTTATTGATTCATTGAGAAAGTTAATCATTTGAGTGTTAATAAGTTATTTACTAAACTTTGATTCCTAGAATTTATTGGGCATCGATTCATGGAATTTAATGAACATCAATTCCTTGAAATTTGTTAAACATCGATTCATTGAATTTATTAATCATCGATTCATTTATTGACCATTGATTCATTGTAAAAGTTAACCATTTGTCTATTAATATCTTCCTATTTAATAAATTATTTAAATCATTGAATGGTCATAATTTGAAGGTTGATAAATTGAATAAAAATTTTTTTTTTACTGAACTTGTATATTATTTTAACATTATTTTGAATTATTTCAATGAATCCTTGATTTTACTGAACATTGCTTACTTGAATTCATTGAATATTGATTCATCTATTCATTTAATATTTTTTCACGGAAACCTCTCAATGATTCCTTGAGTTCGGTGAACCTTAATTTATCTAATTCATTGGACATTGATTCATTGAATTTTGAGTTTACTGTACATTGCTTACTTGATTTCATTAAATATTGATTCAGCGATTCATTGAAAAAGATTTGTTTTGATTTGTTTCAAAATCTAAGAACATTTCAATCAGCTGCTAATTTATAAAATATTTTTATTTACTAAATTCTGGTTCATTAAATCATTGAAAAGTCATAATTTGAACGTTGATTAATTGAATTTTTTAAATCTTTTTTTTACTGAAATTGTTTATTATTTTAATGTTGTTTTGAATACTCTTCAATGAATCTTTGAGTTTATTGAAAATTGCTCACTTAAATTCATTGAATAATGATTTCTTTATTCATTTAATATTTCTTCACGGAATTCTTTTCATGAATCCTTGAATTCGTTGAACATATATTCATTTAATTCATTAGACACTGATTCATGGAATCCTTGAAAGATGAATAATTTGAAATGATTAATTTATTTCCTTGAATAATTAGTTGCTGCACTGCAATTCATAGAATATATTCAAAGATTATTAATTAATTATAGGTTCATAATATGATCTTTAACTGAATTTCAATCCATGATTTCTAAAAGATTTCAAGATTTCATGATTCATTGAATTCTCTGATCATTGAAGGGAATTGTTTGACTGAATTATTTTAATCATTATTTATATATCACTGATTCCTCTTATTTCTTGAAATAAAATTAATCGTTAGCTTGTGTATTGATAAATTATTCTTTTAAAAAGTAATTTATTGTTTATTTATTGAATTTAATACATAAATTCGTTTTTTGTTTTTTTAAAAATGGTTATTAGTGAAAAAGGATTAAGTGACTTCAGTAAATGATCATTTAGGGAACGCTGATTCATTGAACTTCCGAAATTTCCTTTTATTTAAGTGTAAAACTTATTGTAATAAATTTTTAGAATTTTAATAAAATTATATTGGAAAAACTAAATCAGATTTGTTTCAAAATCTAAGAACCGATCCTTTCAATCAGCTGCTAGATTTATAAAATATATTCTATATTTTTAAAGCAGAGGTTTTACAGGAACATAGAATAATCGTGAAGTCTTGATTTATTGAAAAAAAGTAAATACTTGTCTTATTCTTATATCTTATCGAAGATTTGTTTTATTTGAAAGAAATCTTTCGAAATTTTTCACAGTTTTCACAATTTTTCAATGTTTCAAAAATTCAGAAATTTTTCAGTGTCAATATTTTTTGAAGACATCTCCACAAGCTGTATTTCGCCCATATGAGGCGAATTTATTCCATTACCTTCATAGCTTGCAGCAAAGTGTCATTCTATTCAAATAATGAGTTCATTGCTGTGCATACATCCAACTTTTATCCTCAGTTGTATGGATCTTTCTATTGTATGGATCATTCTATCATTCTGTTGTATATTGTTATATGGAACATTTTGCGGAAACCAATGATAACAGTGCGGTTTATGATTATATGACTTTTCTCCCGCGTAAGCAAACATGCGCATCGTAAACTTATTATTTAAGTAGGGACAATTTTCTTCCTAAATAACGAAATAAGACCATTTAACATGGGCTTTAAAACTTCAATTGGCGCACAGCGGTTATGGATATTTTTGATTACAGACTGTGCTTAAAAATTAATTTGCTACAGAAAGATGTAAAAAAAAAAAAAAAAAAAAAAAGTGAGATATGAAACAACTGTTTTATTTTCTCCATGCAACTGAGGGTGCACAAATAGCACTACTTTGGAAAATATTCGAAATATTACTTTTTAAATATTATAAATAGTATTTGTATCTTTTTTATATTAACATTTTTTAACAAAACATTTCTTTGGAAACAGGCCATGGCTTTCTATCACAATTGTACTTGGCGTGCAATTGTTGTTCGACCCCTACTGGTGGTATTATTGAGAGTTGGTTTGAATAAAATAATACTCATTTCGTAATTCTAGCCGAGACGTGTCGAATTTCTTTCACGCCCCCTGTCTCTCTCTCTTCCCACCTCCTCCGAGAGCTCCTCCCACGAATTCTGTTTTTATGTGCATCTCTTTCTCTTTTTCTTTTCCCCCCAGCCTAGCATTCGGGAGGGGGAGAGAAAAGTTTAAAAGTGAGGAAAAGGCCCGCGGATATATAGGCGGTGCATTTGTTTACTTGTCTCCCCTACCCTTATCATTTCTTTCTTTCAGGAGCTGAGCATTACATCAAGACACACCGAGGCCGGAGTGATAAAGCTTATAAGTTTCAAAAAATGAGCTATTTTCTGCTCTGAATGGAGTTCTGAGAGCAGAAACTATCTGTGTTTATTTATTATTTTTTCCGTCTTTCAAGCTGGATTTGCAGAAGAAATTTATGTTATTTACAATTTTTATATTTGTTTATTTATTTATTTAAATACAATGTAAAGTATGGTGAGGTGACCTGCAAATAATGAATGGGTTTCCGAACATTTACTACTTACTGTACCACCACCACAAAAACTGTTCATACAGCTGTTAAGATGCCTTACAGTTTAGGTTTGGTTTTTTGGTATATCACTCCACTGTCATTTTGTGCACACGTTGGACTAATTAGACCGGGACCTACAGTTTAAAGTGGATTCTGAACCACTAACAAACATCCTTGCCACCGTGTATAACCCAGGAATGAACACGAAAAATTCATAACCCAGAAAGATCTTCCTTTGTGTTTGAAAAGTGTGTGATTTCCTTCAAATGTTTTCTTGGCGGTGATCATTCCTAACTTTTGTAGAGCCAAACTCCAACCTTTGTTTATATAACAAATATTGTTTCCATGATGAGTCTGATTCTAATTCAGACATGCACTATATCATTATAAGCATCATCTACATCATTTATGAGCTATCTTTCTGTTCTGAATGAGAGTAGAAACTATTTCTGTTTCTTTATTATTATTTTCTTTTACTCTTTCAGAAGGGATTTGCAGAATAAATTTATGATTGTTACAATCTCCTGATTTATTTATTTATTTACTTAAAAACAATGAAAAATTAGTGAAGTGACCTGCAAATAATGAGTGAGTTTTTGAACATTTACTACTTTACTATACCACCCCCACAAAACTGTTAATACAGCTGTAAAGATGCCTCTTTACAGTTTAGGTTTGGTTTGTTTGTCTTTCTACTGTCATTTTGGCTAATTAGATCGAGAACGACAGTTTAACGTGGATTCGGAACCACTCACAAACATCCATGCCACCATTAGGATTCGAACCTTAAGCCTGTGGTACGAAAGGTCAGAGAGCTAGACATTTGGCCATCAGGCCGCTTACAATTTAGGGATGGTGGGGTGAAGTTGTGGTAACCCAATTTAGAGTGACAGTTTGTATCTGCCTACTTTTCTCCATGCTTTCTTGGGCCCAATGGAAAGACATTCTCGGCTAAGGATTTAATGCGCTTTTCTCCAGGTTAGAGCTGGAAGATCGAGTTCGGCATTGCTTGTAGAATTTAAAATCAAACACAACGCGCTATTTACCATATGGTTCCAGCCTGGGTTTCCAAATTGAGGAATCTTATTTAAAGCTCTGCAATCGAGGCGAAATCCTGAATTATCGTGTATAACCCAGGAATGGACACAACAAATCAATAAGCCAGAAATATATTCCTTTGTGTTTGAAAAGTGTGTGATTTTCCTTCAAATACTTTTCTTGGCTATGTTCATTCCTACTTTTGTAGAACCAAAATCCAACCTCTGTTTATATAAAAAAACTTCTTCCAGGGGCCTGAATGACCGAGTGTCTGGAGCTCTGTGCTGCAGGTTTCGGGGTCGAGTCCTGCCTTTTTCGAGTCGAATTCTGCTGAATTCATGGATGTTTGTAGTGGTTCGAATCCACTTTAGATCCTTCCACTCCGTAGATCCGGTCTCGTATGACTGTAAGAGCGTTACGAAGCTAAATCAGATTTCTACCCACGGGCGCTCCATCACTACAGAAGCTGCCCCCTTTTCTTCAACCATGAGTCCATACGGGTTCATGGGCTGGGTTAGATGACTGCCAAGTGAGATACATTATCATCAGATGACTGCCAAGTGTGTCAACATTATCATCACAGCTCAGTATCAACATCGGCATAAGGTTAAATGATAAATATAATTTTTCCATTCGAACAATATTAGCTACTGAAGGATTCTGGTCGAAATTTTTTATTTCTTTTGATTATAATAACAATTGTTTACCAAACAAATCTAACACACTTGAGTTCACAGCTCCGATAATAAAGAAACTAATTGCCTATTGAAAAAAGATTTAGAACTCAGTGTCTATTGAAACTAGTCTACCATCTCCAACACCAGAGGACTTGACATCACAAAATAGTTCTTAAATATATTTATGCTGTTTGGGTTTTGACAGCTTACGCCAATGACAATATTAAATCTAAAGGGCACTCTTGCAAAGATTTAGGCAATTTTTGCATTAATTATCAAAAGAAAAGCTGTGCCAATAATTCGAACCCCTGATACTTCCACGCGGACTCCTTTTCAAAATTAATTACGCACTCTTATCATGAATTCTTCATACCATCTCCCGGCTTTGTAATTTATTACCCTCTTAAATTTAAAACCACACAGCAGAAGGAGGGTAACTTAACACTTTTCGTGGCGCAGATTTATGGGCCTTAATAATATTACGGCTCCCGCTATTGTAAATGAGCTGTCAAACCTCGTAGCTGTCTATTCTACTGTTTAAACTCGTGAATTTCTCTTCTGGCCGCCTCTTTTCGAATCTTGACATGTTCTCATTGTAATGGGTTGATGCTTCATTAGCGTAAAAGACTCATCCTTATGTTACTGGCCTTTTCGTTTTGCAATTTTTATATCTTGGTTTCAGAGACTTCTGTTTTATAGAGATTTGCAAACTTTTAAATTTTTAAATTATATTTTTAATTTATAAGTATTAAATTCATATTTATAATCATCATAACATTGGACCCATCACAAAATTCATCACACATGTACAACAACATAGGATGTAGTTCATCCTACAATTGAGTTCTAGATTGAACTCAGGATGACCAATTCAGGTACTTTATTACATTACATTCATAAAAGAATAGAGGGATGTCAGTGTGGAGAGATATTCAGTCAGTGACACGAAAAGTGTGTTTTATTTTAAAAATAACCAATCTCCAGAATATTCCTAACGAAAATCTGGAAATCAATGTGATATTTTGTCACAATCTCTTTCTTGAGTTTTGCGTCTTCAGCAAAAATTCAGCAAATCGAAAGAAATGGTTCTTTTTCCTACGGGTGTTCAGTGAAGTATAACCTTTTTGGTAAATGATTCCTTATTGGTTCAAAGGATAACTATTCGAAGTTTTTGCCAAGTCGTTGCATGAACTTTTCAAAAAGCATATTCGATTAAGCCCAATTGGTATTTATGCATTTATGCATATATTAATCTAATGCTAAAATAGTTTTAATATTCAAATTTTAGTCATACGCTTAAAATGTAATTTAAAAAAAAATTCATGTAAAAAGGAAGGGGGAGGGGGTTCAATTTCATGTAATAAGGACGCTTTATTTCCCACTCTCTGAAATTCCAGGAAACCAGGCGCCATCAGACATTTGATTTCGATGAGATTGATCCACTTTCGGAGAATTCAAAAACCTGGTGCCATTAGACGTCTAATGTCTCGGAGAGGAGAGAAGTCAAGCGACAATGCTGTAGGAAGGTGACCATTGAATGGAAGTTTAAAACTCATGATAAATTTTCATTACATAATTGAAATCATGTTGTTATTCATGCATATGAATCTGTTTGATTTGCCATTAACATCAACAAACTAGTGTTCTGTAGAAGGAAGAAGTCAAACAGATTCATACGTATATCAAACATGATAATTATGTAATGAAAATGTATCATGAGTTTTTAAACTTTCCATTTAGGAAACTGGAAACCTTCTCAGCATTGATTTCGAAGATTGACTCCCTCTCTCAATTCAAGAAACCTGGTGCCATCAGACATTCTGGAGAGGGGGGAAGTTAATCTCCAATGAAGAAATCGAATGTCTGATGGCGCCTGGTTTTTCTGGAAAAAGTTTAAAAAAAACTCATGATACATTTTCATCATAATTGTAATCATGTTGACACCTGATGAAGTTGTTTGATTTGTCATTAACAGAACACTAAATTAGTGTTCGTTAGAAAGGGAAAAGGTGACTTTCATTAATTTTAGTCATACATTTAAATTTAATTTTCGTCATATATTTATAATTTTTTTATATGTTCATCAACACTGCTGTGAGATTCTAAGGGCACTTTCTTCCACGCTTTGAAATTCCAGGAAACCAGGCGCCATCAGACATTCGATGAGATTGACCCTCTTTGGGGAACTCAAGGAAACCTGGTGCCATCAGATGTCTAATGTCTGAGAGAAGGAGGGAAGTCAAGCGACACTGCTGTAGGAAGGTGGCCATTGAATGGAAAGTTTAAAACTCATGATAAATTTCCATTACACAATTGTAATCATGTTGATAAGCATATGAATCTGTTTGATTTGTCATTAACATCAATAAACTAGTGTTCATTAGAAGGAAAAGGTAAGTTCATTGGAAAATTCATTAATTTTAGTCCTACATTTAAAATGTAATTTTTTTATGTGTTCATTAACTGCTGTGAGATTATAAAAAAGGACGCTTTCTTTCCACGCATTGAAATTCCAGGAAGCTAAGCGCCATCAGACATTCGATCAGACATCAGACATTCGAATTCCTAAGCGGGATTCAATGAGAGTGATACTGGGGAATGCCCATCAGACGTCTGATGTCTGGAGAGAGGGAGGGAAGTTGAATGAGGTAGGAAAATGGTGACAAAGCGAAAATGAGGTAGGAAGTGATACTGACTGAAATTTTAAAATTCATGATAATATATCATTACATACAATCATGTTGATATGAATATGAATCTATTTGATTTGTCATTAACATCAACAAATTAGTATTCTTAAGAAAGAAAAGGTATCTTTCTTCCGATTTAATTGCCATTGCCACTGCCTCTGAGGCTTTCAGTGGCATTCAGCTGATTCAGTAACGCATCCCACTTGCAACTAATCGAAACTTTATATTACACAGAAAACCGAAATAGTTTCCAGTAGGCGTTCTCGAAATGAGCCACACACGAGAGATGCTCCTGTCTTATCGAAAGTCGTCTGGGTAGCCTGAGGGGGTGAGGAGTGCTGACGGGAGTCAATAACTGGAAAATAGAGTGGCCAATCACCCCAGGAAACCGTTGGGGGCAGAGGTGATGACACACCATTCTGCCGCCCCCTTCCCTTTTCATGGAGCATGTAGTTGTCGAACAATACTGAGACAACAGATATCTAATTTGAGACATTCAAGAATAGAGTACTGCATGATAAGGGGAAGTGAACTTGAGAGTGACATAAATATTTCAGTCGCGTAGATTAAAAGTGAGTTTAATTACTTTGACTAAATTAATTATACTGCTTAGAATCTGAATAATATAAAGTAGAACATGGTCTATAGATAGAGGAATAACTGGTGAAAAAGCTGCATAAAAGAGTTGTGGTCATGAGTATTGAGGAAAATTAAGAACATGTTGATTCGTTAGATGATTAAATAGAGCACAATGTTATTAAATAAATATTTTATTATAATTATAACTTTAATAGTAATAAATATAATAATTATCACATGTGAGCAAATGTTACTTTTGGGTTAAATGAAATAGAATTTAAAATATAGAGGAATAAAAACACAAATATTCATTCTTTTGTTAGTATAAGATAGGAGGACTTATAAGATATTTATTATTATTATAATTATACTTATTATTATTTAAGACTTATTTTTAAGTCCTTTCTTTGTCACTATAAGTGCTTTTTTTTTAACAAAATAAGAAATCTGAATTTGTAATGTTTTAATATATAAATTTAAGTTAAATCCCCGGAAAATGGGGAACCGAGCTTGCATTAAGAATTAAAAAAACTAAATGAATGCTAAGAGCGTCAGCCAAGTGTATTCGATGACTAACCCATCCTATCATATTTATTCTTCTGTGCCAATTTGAATTTCCGTCAAATTTTCGAAGCAAGATTTCTGGGTATAATGGGTTCTTTTTTAATTTATATATCCTGATGAAATTCAGGTTGTAAATGACGTGTGACGCGTAGGATAATATAAAAATAGGAGACTAGGCTTAATGGAAGCTTTCAGTTTTTTTATTTATTTTAATTTTCTGGTATAAATTTGGTTCCTACCAAGAACGAAGACTCGAATAGACAGTGGAAAGAACCAAAGTTTTTTCTAAATTTTCCGACCACCCTTGTACAAATCCTGGTTATCCTATTGGTTGAAAGAGTCCTCATTCTGGAGTTCAGCAGATATCGAGAAGGCATTAAGAAGCTGGATTGAAATTCAAACAAAGCAAATGTGAGACAGTGGAAAACATATTTCTTTTTTTTTTTTCATAAGTCTTTAGACCTTGATGAGAATCCAGTTTAAATAAAGAGGCTCTGTTGCATCTGAAAGCAAATTGAATCGAAAAGTTTCTATATCTATATCTGGAATTAAATGATATGTTTGTTGCTCTACGGTCATTTTATGCACACTTCAGGTTAATTAGGACAGAACCTGTGTAACGTAGAGTCAGAACCACAAACGAACATCCATTCACTTTCAGTGATTTGAACATGAAGTCTATGGTACCAAAGGCCAAAGTGCCCCAGTTAATTGGCTACCAGGCTGCCATGGCATGTCTGGTGGAATGTACCTTTATTCGTTATGAGGAGTTTTGTTTGTCGCTCTACGGTAATTTTCTGCACACTTTGGGCTAATTAGACCGGACCTATAGTTCAGCGTGATTCGAACTACCAACAAACATAAAGGCCACCGCCCGGATCCGAATCTGAAGCCTGTGAAACCAAAGGTCAGAGCTCTAGAATTAGCCATTAGGCCGCTGGATATGAGGATGAGATGCTAATTTTCTGGTATTGTTTTTGCAAATATAATGAGGTAATATTCTTCTCATTAGAGTTATCGTTCTGGCCATGACAAATATTTTTCAGGATAAGTCAACTGCATCATTCTCATTAATATCTTTATTCATGAAAATGTATAAAATACAACGAAAATATAAAACATGATATTTTTGTGCCATACATTGATAGAATTCAAGATTCTTGGATGATGAATGAATTCAAAAGGGAGTAAAACAATCTTCATCAAATAAAATGAATCATTCCACATTTTTTTTTCTTATCAAATCGAAAGGATTCATATGAAGCTTAAAGTTAGTCGGAATGTGTTGTGTTTTTATAATGCAAGATGATCACTGGTGGCATTATAGTAAACAGGATTAATCTAATTTGCAATAATTTCAGTGTTCTTGAATCAACCATGTGTGCTGCATCCAGTGTCAGAGGGCAAGATCCCCAGACGTGATCTAGGGGTGTAGTTAGGGAGCTTGTCTGTGCAAAACAAACTGTGCCCGGAGCGCGACTTTCGTAATGGTCAGTTGGGCTCGCGGGGCGCATAAAACCGTGACCGCCGTCCTCATTATTCATCGCTTAATTAACCGGATGGTCATTGTCCGCGCCCCGGCTCATTTGTTCCGTCCGGCCGCATTTTTGCCGCCGGTCTCCGTCGATCGATCAGCAATGTGTGAACGTCCGCGTGGATAACTAGAATGCTAATGATGCAAGGTTATAGCGCCATAAAGTGATGATTAAAAACTACTTTTCAAAGAAATTCTCGACGATTTGTCCGTATTTTTAAATAGGCTTATGCTGCAAAACAATTTGAGAGTTATAACCTTTGTTAATGAGAAAGTCAATGATGAAGGAATAATGTATCGGGAGGTAGAGCATTTTGGCTTAAGTCATTTGCCACAAGAATTGCAGATTCAGCATTACTTGAGAAAATTAAATAATACCTGATGCATTCCACTCCATATTTTGCTAGCATTATTTCGAACGAATGTCTCAAATGTTCTAGCGATGGTGTATTAAATTTGGTTTGGCGCTCTACTGTCATTTTTTGCACACTTCCAGTTTAAGAGGCTTGATAGCCAATTGGCCAACGCTTTCTGGCCGTTGGTAGCACAGACTTCAGGTTCAAATTATGACGGTGGCATGAATGTTTAGAGGGGTTCGGAATCCACGTTAAACTGTAGAACCCGGTCTAATTAGCCTAAAGCATGCACAAAAAATGATCGTAGAGCGACAAACCAAACCTACATTTTAGGGGGATTCCAAACCACTAACAAATATCCCAGCCACCGCCAGGATCCGAACTGAAGCCTGTGGTACCAAAGGCCTGAGAGTTATCAGTTGGCATCTGTTCACCACCTCCTCGAGTTTAAACTGAACAGACATTATGGACGAATACTTGATGTGGCCATCCCTTGCACAGAGTCACATGGTAACGAAAAATAAAAACGATGATCATGATATTTCTCCACCATGATTGTGAAGTTTGTCATGAGTGTCAAATTTTTGCCCTCCCACTGAAATGCGTCATTTGATATTTTATTTTCAAGTTTTATTAAGCATCAACAATGGCACTGTCAAGCGATTAATTCCAGTGAAACAAGAAAAGTTAACTAAAAATAACAGGTATCGCCATATCATCATGTATCGTCGTTGTCTCATTAATATTGTTTTCTTCAGCTACCTTATTTATGAAATCACTTCAGCTCCAATAACGTAGTAAGACATACAAACTTACAAAATTAAAAACTATATAATTATTGTAAATATTACATTCTCAATATGATACTAAATATTGTGTTATATATTCTTCATCTTCTACATTGGCAGAACAGCGACATCATGGGCCTAGGCCTTCTGCCACAGACAAATTCCGAAACATGAGATGTTTTCTTTTTTAGAAGATAGGGTTGTCAGCCCCAACAGGCATATTAGACCGTGACCTACTAGACCGTGACAGTGGTTTAAAGTGTTCTGACCGTGGTCAAGGGTATTCCGAACCATACAATCATTCATGGAAGGAGGGCCTCGAACCTGAAACCAGTGTCAGCGAGTGCTAGTGACTCGGCCATCAGGCGCATATTATATTAATTAATTAATTCATTATAATTATTGTTTCATATTATATTAATTATTAAATTCAAGTTCATTTTATTAATACAAAATCAATTGATTCATCACTATGTAACCAATGGAACCTAGGTTACAGTTTTTATAGGGCAATTTGCCATTTAATCATAACATGCTATTTTTGATGTATGAGCGTGTTTTCTCCATGATTATTGAAAGGAATATTTTCATAGTTAAATATTCAGCACTTCTGTATCGTTTGTGGAGAGGGAAATCAAACAGGGGAATGATGGAGCTTCTATTGTGATAAAGCACCCGAAAAATTAAAAAGGATTCCCGAAAGATACTCGAACCCGAAACCTGTGGCACAGAGCTACACATTCGGCCATTCAGGGGATTGGCTTGGTTTGTCACTCTACGGATATTTTGTGAGCACAAAGGCTAAACAGATTGAGACCTACAGTTTAAAGGGGATTCTGAACCACTAACAAACATCCATGCCACCGCCGGGATTCGAACCTAGGACACCAAAGGTCAGAGCGCTAGTCACTTGACCACCAGGCCACACAAAATCAGCGGAAGATTGTCTTATATATATATATACTTCATGAAATATATTTTTATTGAATAAAAGTTTTTTTTTAAATAAAAGTTTTTGTATACAATTATTCATGATGAATTTTATTTTTTATTAAAAAAAAAAAATCTTAGTTAAAAAACTTTTTTTCAAAATTATTTTCTATCTTAAAAAAAAAAAAAAAAGAATTTTCACACCTAATGATATGGAATATAAAAAAATAATCATTATAATAATTTTTCTTTCATCCTAAAAATAGTAATTAAAAATCTTAAATTCTTTGAGTGCATATCTTTTTTATTAGTAAAAGTATCTATAAATGTTTTATCCAATTAGTAATTTTTCTATCCCTTAACTCATAAAAAGTCAGAGTCATTATTTCAACTATTATAAAACTTTTTTTACTGATGCCTCTAGGGCTTAAAAAACCGGCTGCAAAAAACGAAAGGAAAAAAAAAAAAAAGAGTTAAAATGTTTTCATCTTTAATAAATGCAAACTTCGAAATATATATTTTTTTTTTTTTGTACCAACCTTAAAAAGTGAGTGATAGCCTTAGAACTTTTGAAGGAGGCTTAATAAAAAAGTTGCTGTTATCACTTAAACCAATAAAAAAAAGACATTTTCATCAGTTTAAGTACACTTTTTTTTTTTCCGATTTTTAATTTCAGAAGAATTCTAATCCTTACTACTCATTATTGATCAAAAAAGAAGAAGAAAAAAAAAAAACTTCGAAGGAAAAAAAAAAAAATACTATTACAAGAAGTGCAGTCATTTAAATGAGTTCTTAAAATGAAAAAAAAGTAGGAAAAAAACATAGAGGAAGAATGTATCCCATTTTTTTCCCGTTTATTGAATCGTTCGATGGATTAATTGTCATTCTGGGTGCTACCATCGATTTGTTTTTTAAAAAATCCTTTATTTAATTCATGAAACCATTTTTAGAAGGACAAAACTTTTTCTACAAGTAATATATATATATATATATATATATATATATATATATACATAATGTGTCTTTAAAATTGTTAATAATTGAAGGGCAGTACACAATTACAAAACTGCAGAGTTGAAACACAATAAAAAACAATTAGTGCGCCTTAAACCGCATTGCGAAATTGTTCTTGACATTACATCTTCAAAACTAGAGGGCCGTAATGGCCTCGTGGGTAGAATTGGATTCCGAATCAGTAAAACCAGGCTCGAAATCCAACAAGCAAATATTCCATGCCTACGCAGGTGTTAGGATACCATAAATCCTTTGGAAGGAAACGCCTTCAACTAGAGTCAGTATTTCTTCTACTGTACTGGACCAAGTAGGAAAAATAAAAGAGTGGATCTTGAAGGATACCATGCCTGGGAATATTCTTTCAAAATTGTCCAAAGTTTAGAAACCCTCTCCCCATAATGCACCTAAGGTAACGTTGAATCTTCTTCATTTCTACCATCATACTAATCAATAATCTCAAGTCTAATTCTATTGCGTTGGACAATATCCTTACTTTATACCACATATAGTCCGGTATTTAACAGTTTCTCAATTGAAGGAGAATTCTTTTTACTCTGTGAAATACCATGGAATAGTTCTTTTGTTTATGTCAGATATGACCATGTTAAAATCCATAGCCTACAAAGTTACAAAATAGGGCTTGGTTTGTCGCTCTACGGTCAATTTGTGCTCAATCTAAGCTAATTAGACTGGGAAAAACGCTTGGAGTGCTTTGTTTCTTTAAATACCACTGCCGCAAAACTTTTTGATAATAACAGGGAACAATGTTGATTCAATGCAGCAGTGTTTCCATTATATAGAAGTGATTAATAATCTCAAAACGTTCAAACTGCAGTAGTATAAGGTTACTTCTGAAGGTTTTCACCTTGAGTGGCCCTGGGAAAATTTCAACTCATATCCTTGTGAAAGCAAGACACATAAATGAATGAAGGAGTGTCAATTATATTGCACAGCGTGATTGCAGGAATTTATGAATTTAAAATTTTTTGAAGCGAGTAGCAAGCCGGAGCAATTTTCGTCTACGCCCATTCACAAAAAGGCGAGAGCAAGCGTTGACAATGAAGTGAATACTTAATGAGGCCGTAAAGAGAGGGTGAGATACACCTAGAGGCAATTCTGTGGTTTTGATCACTTTCCTCCCAATTAGAAGCAGAATTTTACAAAAGGATTGTTGTTCGGCTCAGCATGGCCGAACTTGGCCCTTGCGCCATAAAACCTCAACCAATCAACCCAATAAAAAAGAACATTCTAGCCATTGGATTACTTGAGACCATCTCCATAAATAGCTTGCATCCTGATGACCAGTTGGCTAGCGTTCAGGCATTTGGTACCAGAAGCTTTAGTTTCTAATCCTGACAGTGGCATGAATGTTTTTAGTGGTTTTTAACTTTATCCAGTAGGTCCTGGTCTAATTAGCCTTAAAGTGTGCACAAAATGATCGTAGGTGACAAAACAAACCAGTCAAACAATAAATGATGTAGATACGAAATCTTTTATATTAAAATCGCTTGTCAAGTTTTGAATAAAAAGATCCCAGGGTTGCCACCTTTATATAAAAAGTATTATATAAAAGTATATTAAACAATGTTATACTAAATTTTTTTTTTCCATACAAATTTTTTACTACACCATTCTTTGTCCTTTGTTCGCATTTATTTTTTTTTTTTTTTATAATTTTTTAAGAATTTTTATTTTAATATTAAAATTTTTTTTTTTTTTATATTATTTACATAAAATATCTTACATTATGCATACAGAAAATGCTAACGATTTAATACTATTCAAATAAACTTTTGTAAATTCATGTAGAAATTTTAGGTGCATATTCAATTTTTGCAACCCGTGAATATACATTAAAATACAAGAATTAATATTTGATATGAAAGTAATAAAAATAAAATTCTCACGATAATCAAAGCTAAAATAAATATGTTAGAATAATATTACATATTTTTTTTCATTTTTGGATATAATGTATATAATTAATTATTATTAATTAATAATAAAATAGAATGTAAAATTTTAAATGATTATAATTTTTCTTGAGTTACTGTGATTATTTTTAATATTGCATAGATGAGCTGCTGATACAACTGTCCTTAAAGACAATGTTGTTTCATCATAAGAGAAAAATTAAGAAATATTGTAACCTTAACCTGTAAATTTTTTTTTTAATTATTTTAAATATCCCTCAAAATATATCACATCTAGGTCCGATGAAATTGTCACAGACAAAAATTAAAATAGACATTGACGCCACGGAAGTTTGAGAGTTCTCACATCCTTTCCAATTCAGAGAGCTTCACAGAAAATTGAAACTGATTCCACACGCGAATTCCGGCGCTGTCCACATCTTCACACCCCCTCGACCCTTGCACCGATCGTCTGACATTTTGCATTTCACGCTTCCGATCCTCTAGACGATATTAATTGGTTTCGAAAGAGTGGCAACACCTAAAATCTCTGAAGAAAAAGAACGAAAAGAACTTGGAACAATCCCTTGTTTCTTTCTTTTTTTAGAAAAGAAAAGGCTGGAATGGTTCAGAAAATTCTTTTCTTTCTTTTTTTTATTATCAAATTACTTTCCTTTTCTTTTATTGGGTCGCCCTCATCACGTGGTCGAATTCTGGTGGAATAAATCTTTTTGCCGAGCCCTGAACTTTCTCTTAAGATAATGACTCTTGGCAGCAAGCCCTCCATCTTTAATAGGATACCGTAGGGTGGTACAAGAAATGATATTACGTCAAAACTGTTTCACACTACATTGGACAAGACTTAAAGAAGGTGGAAGGAGGATTAAAACTAAACACTGACATCAGAAGAACCAAAAGAAGTGTGTGCAGAAGGGGGAGAGGAAGAACTACCTAGACATTCTTAAAAGCCTTTAATGCATCGACGGTTTTTGATCTTGAACATTAAAAATGGGGATGCCATAGGAAAAAAAAATAATCTCGTTACAAAATTGCTTTTTTCCTTCCATTTCCTCAATCAATTGCGACTTAGGCACTCGCTTTTATTATTGTGAATCCCCTTCGTAAACACTAGGGCTTTACAGGCTAAACTCTGCACCAGGGACGCTCGACTTACTAGGGCTTACAACTTACTTAGTGAAGAAAGGCTTTGCTTTTAAGACGGGCTCACGGTCCCCAACGTCAAAACTGCGTGAGTTGAGACCCTCTTTTCGAGAAGATTTAATGCTTCTCAGTCACCCACTAATGAAGGAGAGGGTCCACTAATTAAATGGGATTGCATTTCAATTTCGTATAATTTTAGTCTTGCAGTTCAACATATCAATAACAGGTTCTGGCTTGTAAATGGTATTTCAAAATTTCATCTGATGTATTGGAAGAGCATTTTGGGAATGTCAGTATATATATATGTATGCCAATGTACTACAATCTAGTAATTATCTTCACGGCATACTATTAAATGTTTTTTGGAATGTCTTCTATTGTAACTAATTTTTTTTATGCCTTAAAACCCAAAAGATTTCATTTTAGGAATTATCTATTTAATAATTCCTTGTTATACAACCTCTAAGTATTATTCAAGTACATCAATGACCTAAACATAATAAAAAAAGTAATTTTTTTTTGTGAATATAGAAAAAAAGAGAATATATATAAAAATCACCTGTATACCAAAATAACAAAATCCTCTGTATAAGCTGCTTTAAATATCACATAAAAAATGAGTGGAGCAAGTGTCGATTAATATCATTGAACAAGTAGGCTAGGATTTAAAAGCTTCTGCAGTTCTTGCAATTAGAAAATGCATCTGAAATTTCAGATATGCCTGTTTTGTACATGGACATTCCGTATTATTTATTCGAAGAATGACAATTGCTAAGCTGGTATTCACATCATCTGTGCACAGAAAACTTAGCTTAGGACAGTTGTATCCAAGATGTCCAGCACTATGTATACCTTCATATCACGCCATCGAAGTGAAAGGTGTAATCGGAAATTCATGCACAGATGATGTGAGATACCAGCCAGCTGTGTCATTCTTCAGTAAATAGTACTGTATGTACAAAACAGGCATATATCAGATCAAATTTTCTAATTGCAGGGCTGCGGCTGGAAATCCTGGCTGTTCAATGTGTGTCGACACTTGCTCCGCCATTTTTGTGACTGGCAGCCTCCACTGAAGGATTTTGTTATTTTTATTGCTAAAACATTTTATATATTCTCTTTCTATATTCACAAAAAATTACTTTGTGATCATTGACGAATAATGCCAGAGGTTGTATAACAGGTATTAAATGAATAATTCCTGAAAATCTTTTTATTTTAAGGCATAAAATTGGTACAATAGGGTGACCAAAAAGCATTTAATAGTATGCCGTGAAGACAGTACCACTAGATTATGAGCGATGGCAGCTACATACATATACGGCATTCCCAAGAAATGCTCTTCCATCAGATGGTACGAGTACCATTGAAAGCCAGAACTGATATGTTGAGCTGCAAACAAAATGCAATCCTAATTAGTGACAGAGCATTGGATTCGAAAAGAGCTTGAGATCTCAACTCACTGATTTTGACCATGAGCCCGAATGGCAAAAGCACAAGCCTTTGACTCACTTCAAGTAAGTTAGCCCTGGTAAGTCGAGCTCCAACCTGTAAAGCCTTGAGTGTTCCACAGAGGATTCACAATAACAAGCAGTGCTAAGTCTGTGTGTGGAAGGAAAAACAATTTGTAACAGTATTTCCTATGGCATCCCCATTTTTTAATGTGTTCAGGTAAAACCGTCATTCACAGGCGCAGGCTGTCTGTTGTGGCCTCCTCTCCCCCTTCTGCACACCTTCTTTTTGGTTTGGCTCTGTGATCAGTGTTTAGTTACAATCTCACTCCACCTTCTTGGGAATCTTTGTCCAATGTGAGTGAGCAGTTTGACATGTCTTGTACCTACAGTATCCTATTAAGATGGAACTACTACAAGTAGAGAAAGTTCGGCTAAAAAAATTCCACCAGAATTCATTGAAACATTGTAAGAAAATATTTGATAATAAAAAAAGAAGAAAATTTTCTGAACCATTCAACCTTTCTTTCACAAAAAAGAAAACAAGGAAGTTTCAAGTTCTTTCGTTTTCTTCGAAGATTGCGAAAACTGAGTAATAATAAGTACAGAGAGACTCGAAGCTCATGAAAATACAAAAATGTCGTATACAGGTATGAGAGTATGTGTGGACAGCACCGAAATTCACGTGATGGTCATTTCAATGCCTACTGTTGAAGCTGAGTGAAAGGATGTGAGCTCTCAAGCTTTCCGGCCAACGTCAATGTCTGACACGAACGTCTGTATTTAACCATCATCCTAGGTAATACGAGGGACATTAAAATAATTCAAAAAAAAATTTTGAGTTAAGGTACAATATTTCTTTAATTACTCTTATGATGAAGCAACGATATGCTGGAACAGTTGTATCGGCAACCATCTATGCAATATTAAAATAACAGTAATAAGAAAATTATAATCATTTAAAATTTTACATTCTATTTAATGACCAATTAATAATAATTGAGTATACATACATTACTATCCAAAAATGAAAAATATGTCATTCTAACATATTTATTTACAGCTTTGATTATCGTGGTACAATTTTATTGCTTTTCATATCAAGCTGACCAATTCTTAACATTTTAATGTGTATTCACGGGTTGCAAAAGTGAATATACCTAAAAGCTCTTCCCAATGAACTACAGGTTTGACTTTGAATATGTGTAAATGCATTAGCATTTTCTGTATACATGGCATGTAGGCTATTTTATGTAAAAATAATATAAAAAAATTTTAATATTAAAAACAAAATTCTTAAAAAAAAATTTATAAAAAAAAATAAAATAAACAAGACAAAAAAATAGTAATAAAAAAACAATGGAAAAAAATTTAATATAACATTATTTAATATACTTTTATATAGCTACTTTATAGAAGGTGACGCCCTGGGGATTTTGACCAAAGGCTTGACAGCATTTTAATATAAAGATTTCAGTATATCTTATCATTTGACAGGCTGACAGTTTCTTTTCTTACATTAGCACGACCCACAAGGTGGTAGGTACAGGACTACTGGACTAAGGGTCAAAACCACTTAAAAAGCCCATTCATGCCCTGTCAGATCAAAACTGGCTTCTGACAAATACTGAGCCCCATATGCTGATCATCTGGGCTCCACATGGCCCCATGGAGGATGATATAGCTCAATATTAAAATATTCTGTAGGTTATTGAGGTGAAGATTTCCCATATTTTCAAGCAAAATTCATGTAACTATCCTTTTGTAAAGACTAGCTGGTGGGAGGAGAGTGATCAAAATACAGGAGTACCATCTGGAATCTCTCACCCACCCGGCCTCGTCGTATCGGCGCTGCTCTCTCGCCACCAGCCTGAGATGGTGCGTGGGCACAATTGCTCCGACCACTCGCTCAAGAGACCATGAGACCACTCACTGTCACTTTGATACTGTATGTGGCCTCCTTGGCTCAATCTTTGCCACAGGGCTGCTGGTTGAATTCAGATGCTGCGAACCTTCAGTGACTGCTTGGATGTAATCATAATAATGGGGAAACTTATACTGCATTGATGACAATTGATTCCCTGTTAGTATCAAAAATTTGCGGCTGATGTGTAAAAGAAACAAAGCACTCCAAGCGTTTTCAGTCTAGTAGCAGATTGGCACAGGCCGTAAACAAGCCAAGCCCTGTTTGGCTGTAGTATGAATTTTAACGTAGTCATATCTGACATAAACAAAGAACTATTCCATGGTATTTCACAGAGTAAGAATTCTCCTTTCAATTGGCTGTTAAATAAACGATATAAGTAAGGATATTACGATCAACACTGTCAGTAGACTTAGTGTGTTGCTAGATTACACCAGTTTGGACAATGAAAGAATATTCCCAGGCGTATCCTTCAGATCCCTTCTTTGTACAGTCCAGTACAATGAAAATACTGACTCTGGTTGAAAGGCGTTTCACTCAAATTTATGGTATCTAGCACCTGCGTGAGCATGGAATATTTGTTGAACTCAGAGCCTGTTTGCGTTCAAAGTCCATTACAGTACTAATTTTGAAGATGTAATGTCAGAACTATTTCGCAATGCCGTCGACACGGCCCGTGTTTCCTTTCTGCAGTTACTATTAATGTCTCTTTCCCTTCAATCATCCAGCTGGTACAAGGAGCACATTATCCATTATATATATATATATATATATATATATATATATTACTTATGAAAAAGTTTGTCCTTTCTAAAGCTGGTTTCATAATTAAATAAAGGGTACAAGCTAAATCAGATGTTACCAAGTGACAATTATCCATCCGAACATTCAATAAGCGGGAAAAATGAGTTCCATTATTTCCTCTACACCATTTTAAGAACTCATTTAAATGACTGCACTCTGTAATGAAATTTCCTTCAGCCTCTTCTTACAGATCAATAATGAAGGCAAAGTAAGAGATTAATTCTTTCTGAAATAAAAATCGGAAAAAAAAGAAATGACAACAAAATAATGTCTTTTATTGGTTTTAGTGATAAGCAGCAACTTTTGTAAGCCTCCTTCAAAGTTCAAAATTTATCCTCACTTTGGGTTGTACAAAAAATATATTTCAGTTTGCATTTGACAAGATGAAAACATTGCAACTCTTTTTTCCTTTCGTTTTTGCAGCCATAGCCCTAGGAAACCATCAGTATAAAAAAGTTTTACTCCAGTTGAAATGTGACTCTGACAACGAGTTCAGGACAAGTACTAATTGGCTGTTTATATACTTTTACTAACAAAAAGATATGCACTCAAAGAACTAAGATTTTAATTGTGAAAGAAAAATTATAATGATTATTTTTATATTCCATATCTGGTGTGGCATTTTAAGATAGAAAACAGGCACGAAAAGTTTTTAACCCAAGATTTTTTTAATAAAAAAATAAAATTCATCATCATGCAAAAAACTTTTATTTAAAAAAACTTTTATTAAAAAGCCCTTTCATGAGTATATATATATAAGACAGATCTTTCCTTTGATTTTATTTTGAGTGGTCAAGTGACTTTAGCGCTACGACACTGTGTCTCGTTCGAATCTGGCTGACTGACATGGATGTTCAGAAGGTACACTTCAGCCAGGTCTCAATCTGTTTATTAACTCATCGTGTTCCAATCCTGAATGGCTCAGTAAGCTCTGTGCTTCAGAATCACCTGAGTTTCAGTATATACAATAAACTCCATCATTCCCTGTTTATTTCTCTCCACAAGCATTACAGAGATGCTAGTGACCCCAACTTTATGAAAAATATTCCGCTCAGCAATCATGGAGAAAAGTACCTTTATTCCCATCAAAAATAGCATGTTATGATAAACTGTGACACAGGTTTTGATGTTTACACAGTGAAATCAATTGATTTTATGTGTAAAATGAGCAATTTAATATGAGCAATGAGCCTGTGGTGTTAACACAATGTAGCACACTGTTTAGCACTCGCGGCCTGAGCCTGGGTCCCTGAACTGATGATTCCCGGAGTACCCTTCCCACTTACAAACCACTGTCCTGATCTGTGGAGTCACGATCCTAGCCTGTTGGGACTGACAATATCTCTAAGAAATCTTTCATGTTTCAGTGTGACGAGCCTAGCCCTTGATGTCGCTGTTCCTGTGGCAGGTGAAGTATATGGCACAATATTTAGTATCATGTGAGAATATCAAATATTACAATAATTATAATAGTTTTTAAGCCACCTGTAAGTTGAACATGTCTTGCTACGTTATTGGAGGCTGGTGTTTCGTAAATAAGGCAGCTGAACATTGTGAGGTTTAACGACATTAATATGGCGATACCTGTTTATTTTTAGTTAACTTTGTTTCACTGGAATTGAGCAGTGCCATGTGGCTCTTAATAAAGTATCAAATGGCGCATTTCTGGTGACTTCATGACAAATCATGGTGAATATCGTGATCAAGCAATACATAT